>DWON01008988.1:0-11734 GCA_018251015.1 Phocides pigmalion okeechobee | reverse complement strand
CGTTCCTACTCTTGAGGACTAAGATGGTCGCCTCCAACAATGTGTATCCGGCAACCACACGTCCCCAACCGAAACACAATACATGAAGAACATGTTGCTTTACGGCGGGTTATAAGGGCAGTGGTGGAGCCGCCGGGCGAGCTCTAACGGTTCCATCGTGAAACATAATATTTTAAATCTTAAATATTTCAAGTTCTTAATGAGTTAGCAAAATTAATATACTGAATTGCATGTCATAAAGCGTAAAAACCTGCTACAATTTTCGTCTGTTTGTAAATGCTTTATAAAGACTAATGAAACGGACTGAATAGGACCTCCACTCAATGACAAAAAACTTTTATAACAACTAAAACTAAAAATATTAATCTTATTATAATTGCCAAGTGCGGATAAGTACGTATGTCCCTTTGATAACTCTGTGAAGAGTTTTCGGCATACAGAATTTCCCACGATCATTCTTTTATCGTTAATTCAACTGATATTTTTCTAATACGTATCTTTGAAAAACTGTTTTGAACCTTGCCAACATAAAAAAATCTTTTCATAAAAATCGAAAAATGGAACTTGTGGGGTGTGGGCAAAACTACGCGATAATGTTATTATGGTTACAAATTGGAATGATTGCCCCGATCCAACTGTCAATCATTGTTCAATAGAAACTAATGATTTTTTTACAACATTGACGGACTTTTTATATCCGTCTACTTAAAGCTGCCAGTATAAGCGTATTGGATTCGAGTAGGTACAATTGAGTTCTTTAACAAGGGATAAGATACTATATATATATGTATTTTATTGATTTTAATAAATGTAATTATTTTTTTACGTTGATCATAATTAAAGAACTTTTAGTTAGATCTAAATTTTAATTAAAACAATAACTAAAATTATGCATGTGATATATTCGATGTTTATACAAAGCAGAAGTGAAGTTGTTATGTAAGAGTGTCCGTCCTATTTGGCTACTGAAGTGTGAATCTGATTTTGCTAATTTTGAACGCTATCAAGTGGTACAACATTAGTTCGATAGGGGAGGTACTACTTTCATACTCATATTCCGCCGTAAAGCAGTTCTTGTTTTTACGAGAGGTGTGATTGCCGGCTTGTAAGTACAACCGTGGTCACCATAACTGTTCTCAGGAGTAGCAATGTATCTGTGGACTACATCAAGTAAGACTTAAATCCTGAATAAGGTAGGACGTGGTTGTAAAAACTATTTGATATCAGGTTACTTACATGTTCATTTGTTATTTCCCCCATATTAAAAAAATATCACTTCATTTTTTATCAAATATTTGAGATGACCTGATCAAATACCGCTTCTCTATTATATATCTATACCTCTCCACAGTGTAGTAGCTGTTAATGTAGCCCGTAATGGTCAATAACATTAAACACAGGCTTATAGAAGTTAAGCACAAAGTCACAGAAGTCGCAAGTGCTTACTGAAGTTCAATTTAAATATGAAGTACGTAATAATTATTATTTAACAACACATCACTCTCAAAATAAAAATCAATAAGAATAACTCAATAATTCCGAGGTGAAGATATTGCATTCATAAGCAACTTTCAATTATTCCAGGGATGATTTTCTTAGCTCCCGTTAGATGCTTCAAATGAATAATTTATCGCCGTTCTGAAAACGAAAGTCAGTTCAGATTAGCAACGCTGATCACGTACATCCCGTACTTGAAGATGGCTAACTTACTTATTATAATTCGGTAATTTTGCATAACCTACAAGTGTAAAGAACCTCTTGGTCGATGCTATAACTATTTTTAACCTAGACCTTGTGTAATCAGGCAGTGTTTTTTACGGCTATGTCATACATTTGATTAATGATTTGATAAAGCGAACCCGTGATTGATATTGAATGGGCACTAACCATCCGATCATTGTGTGAGAAACGTGCCCCGCCAATTATCCAATTTTAGTCATCGCGTAGTTATGCGTGTGGCCACACAGTCTTTCGCCAGCTACAAGCCGTTTATGGTACTGCAAACATATCGCCAATTTGCCAACAATTTCCCGTGCGGCCCGAATCGTCAATCTTGGCGCTTACTCGCTCGAGCATTTTAGATAATGGCGCTCGTCTAAAACACTTGAGCGGATCGCGTCAGTGGAAATTATGATTAATATCTGGCCAGTTAACGGTTTACGGGTAGATTAGGCGCACGACTTGTATCAGTCGTAACGAACTCGCGCTGTTTGCCGTCGGGCGCGGCTGTCTGCTGCTATTGCTGAACGCGTCGTTTGTTTGCTCAACGACTGGCTACTGTAGAGTGTACAGTGTTTATAATTTCTGATTTGTCCTCTAAATCAGTATTTTGAGAATTTTACAACGTTTTAAATATAAATTTACTCATAGAGTCCAAACATGCCTAAGGGAGTTAAGAAGTAAGACTTAGTATTAGTAGGTCTTTGGGTAACAGAAATTCTTCTGGTCACGTGCGTTAATTATTATTTTTTATAGGCGGCGGAAACAAAGTACGACTGTAGAGATAACATCGGTAACCTTATAATCCATCCTGAAACAATTGGTGTGTTTCAGATCAAAACTGTGGTTGCCGGGTACTTATAAACGAGCGATTATCTTAGTGCTTAGGAGTAGCTCATTTACTTCTCTTCCAAGTTGGATTTATCCTGTATCAAGTTGGATATGAATGCTATAGGCTACTGCGACTACTTAAAGAGGTACCTGTTCGTTTGTTATTCTTCTAATGTACGATGTTCTACGATATATTTATTGCAGGGTGCCTTTATGCTCGCTTGCTACTCTTTTAACATAAAGACATATCTATTTTGCTGTGTACTATCTCTCCTAATTTAAATTTTCAACATTCTGAGCCGATCGCTGTGTTAACATCTTGACTGTGAGTCTCGGCTCTCATTTTATTTGCTCACCGACCGGTCCGCTACTGCACAGTATGTAGTATTCATAATTTTTCAATGAACCTCTTGTACCACTGTCCCGCTGACAACTACGCTTATGGCTCTCTCGATAAGATCACTTTGTGCGCCATTAGCCAAAGTGATTGACGTTGTTGGTCTGTTGTCAGTAATTTTGTTTGAAATTTAGTGCGGGTCTTTTTTGTTCCATTATGTACACACAATAATGTTGACACGAGCACTTAATTATTTTATGGTTATCATCTCTTTCCATACATCACTCTACAGTTGACTGTAAAGAGTACTTTAACATTTAGATGGCGATCGTTTTGCTAATGGAACAATTATACTTATGTCTAAATACGTTCTTTATTTTTTCTTCATTATAATTTGCTTTCAAGTACCATTCTGCACAATTAGTGTCAATCAGTATCAAAGTTTGTGCGTTGTTATGTACATGTTTATTACAAATAATAACGTTCCTTTAATAACGATTCCTGAATTTCTAGTTTTGACCAATTACTTTCTACCTCGTTGAAAATCGAGCTAAGAAACCTTAGTAACGGAATATCGAAACCTTACTTCTAATAAATGCCCTTATTAATAATTGATCTAAAGGTCTCTTGTTTCAATTTAGTAAGTTTTGTTACTATTAGAAATTGGTTTCATAAATAGAAAATCAATTCGTTACGTTTTCACGGTTAATTGTCAAAACAATGACCATCGACGTGAAAACTACAAGCGAATCGCCGGTGACGTCAGACTGACCTACGAATTATAGCAATAGTTTGGACGTTTCCCAACGCTTTTGTTAGATTCATGTCATTCTGTATTTGTATTTTTCCTTTTGATGCAATACATGAAATACTCTGTTGTATATTACACAAAACTTTAATATACTTTTACGTTTTTTTTCAGTTAATACCGTTTGACCAAAATGTGCGCACAAATTAGTTACCATTGAAAATCAGCAGCCGTGGTTCTTTACGGCACGGGTTGAGTGATACCCATTCTCGCTATTAAGCACTGAAAAATCAATATCATATTATAATTTTGAAGAATTTATAATACCAATAAGAAATGGTGTTATTTGTTTTGTTTCTTGATTAATTATTTATCTTTTCATAGACTTTTCAGATTCTTGAAATTTCAGATGTGATGCTTTATTAGAAATAGACGTATCTGAAATTATGGGTATATATGGGCCGAAATATCACTTAATAGTGTCTGATACAACAAGTTTTTTGACCTATAATATAAACACTTTTAAAACATTTTCCGTTTTAGTTTCAATATAAAAATGGAGATACGTTGAACGCTGCCTTTGACGAAAGGAAAACGACAATCAACTTCTGTTTCAAAATGACGCGGATCTCATGCTACGGCAGGTTATAAGCCATATGGTTTACACGTCAATAGGGCAGTCCATAACTTCGTGACCCGTTGGAACGTGGTACAAGTGCGGAGGCGGTGAGCGAAAACCCGAACTCACTTGAAGGCTATAACCTGACCTTCTTTGTCATGTTCGATCACGATTGAAGTTTCTAACTTCTGTTGCTGTACTTAATAATTGGATACACAGTTTCGTTGGTTTGCCGCTCCTTCGTGGGAAATAATTTGCATCGAATTTTATAAGCAGCATTTTTAGTGGCCAATAAATAAGTCTCCTGACATTAACTGCAATGGACATTTAGATACAACCTCAAACATTGAAGCTTATCTGGTGTCTACGGTGACGATAGAACAACAGAGTGCTCAAAGAATGAGCCACGATTTTGTTCTACTTTTCTAACTACAAGTCCTCAATTTCACTCATGGCTCATGGTCTGTCGACTCCCCTACAATAAATTAAAACCGGCAGCAATTTATCCTGTCATGTTAGACTGACTCGATATTAAGCCGCTAATTAGTCATTCATAATAGACTCTGGTGTTAGGTTTGACTGTTAGACATTTGAGAACTGTTCTGTATGTAGGCGTTATTGTTCTGCGGTAGTAATAATGGATCATAAGTAATCAGATTGTTAAATGCCTTGTGACGTAGGTTTTGCATACCTGTTTGTGAAGTAACCGATAATGGTTTATGAGATTAAATCTGGAATGGAATCGATAGATTAAGATAGACTACGCTTAACATCGTCGTGGTTATTTTTTGAAATTGAATTTACAAATATATCATGCATTTGGTACCTTACAGTAAATGGTTATAGCCGTCATAAGCATCTGTAACTCACTCCATACAGCATGGAAGTCTTACCTGGAGTCCATAACAGATGCGATACTGCTCTTGAGGTCTAAGATGGTTGTCTCTCTTAACGACTCGACTGTCACACTTTTTCATCGAAACACAAGAATTACTTCAGTTTAAGTGTGCGTAGGATTGTGACAATTCTCGCAGTAAATATATGTACTTATATCTGAGTTTATAATATACAATGATTAGTGCCGTCTATGGACAACTTTAATCGATTTCTTTAGGATACAGACTTCCTGAAGTCAATCATAATAGTCTGGTTATCTCTGAAGGCTACAGTCGCATGTCTCGTGGTTCTTGTTCGTCCATAAACCTTTATTATTATAAAAGTAGTATTCAGATTGAGTAATTTGGTTTGCGAGAAGAAGTAAAGGACTTAGAATTTAGAATTAAATCGATGAAGATTTGGCGTTCTGGTTCTTTGGCGTTCGTAAGAGAATTTTCTGTGAGACCTGGACCTAGTCGATAAGTCCCACTACTGGTTTTCGCTCTCACTGCTGATATCCTCTCAAATCACAGAGTTTAAGATGGTTTAATAATGTGGATGACCACATATCGGTTTCGTAATACGTACATAACTTCGAAAAATCTGCGGTGCCCGATTGTCGAACCTCGTACCTAGTATTTCCGCTTGTTCCGCTTTCTACTTTATAATTTAAACAAAGATGTACAATATATCTCAACTTGATTTATATACAACTTCCTATTAGCAGTGCCATTATAGATTACAACATAATACCATACTTACAATTTCCTAAATAATTAAGTAAATCTTGACTCTGACGTGATTACGTTCGCTTCCCACTAAACCGGTCTCAGGCCCTTTATTTGAAACCGAATGAGTCGTGTAGTCGACTCGATAAATTATTTGATCTATTCCACTGTCCCGTTTTAACATACCAGGTGTGAGAGGGACCGGGCGAGTTTATTGAAATGAATATTCAAGTCAATTGGTTTTTGATGATATTGCAACAATAAAATGTGATATAAAATGTTTGATGTAATAAATAAATGGGAAGAAAACTGGTAGGAGGACTGTGGAGTTGGAATCGAAAAACTAACAACTTATCGTGGCGGCATAATATATGGCCGCCTGTGGAATCTGATACGTATTTAGAAGAAATATATATGCAGTTAACTTTGAAAAAATGACATTTTCACACATACGTCACTAAAAATAATATCGCGAAGAGTGTTTTTAAATAATTTTTGTATTTATATCAGGGTTCATTGAATTCCGAACAATAAGTGCTGAGGAAATTTGACAAGTATTATGTTTTTGAGATATTTAAGAATGAAATTTTAAAAAGTCTAGTAGACAAAATTTCAAAAAGGGAGTCAGTCACTGACTACTTTCTGTACCTTCACTCGAATGTATAGTAAATATGCCGTGTTATTCATATATTTTATATTTAAGCTCTAATTTTCAATTACTGATCATTCCTTTTCATTTATACCGCTTTTGATGATTTCTGTTGAGCTCAAAGGTTAATTGATAGATAATGCTATTAGCATTAAGTTCGCCTTTTGTATCACATTTTTTTGTGTATTTGATATAATAAAGAATAAATAAATAAATAATAACAAGGCGAAGCAGATAAGGCCTACAAACCTATAAAAAATTATTTATTTAACCAGGTCCAAAGCTACACGACCGAAACTATGTTGTATTGTCGTTTTTTTGGCGCCAAATTGGGGAGCGCGACACTATTTGTGAGGGGTTATTAAAGTTTTTTCTCGTACGAATCCTGTGTGGGCATCGTTATAACGTTGTTTATTTTATTCTTGATGATAGGGACTCCAATTTACCACATGGTGCTCTCGTTCCTCATAAAAAATAATATCCACATGATTTGTCGTAATTTGTATCAAGTTATGACGATCGTGTGTGTTTAAAAGCAATTTTTCCGACCCGTTGTTAACCGGTAACAGTTTTTTCGACGTAAAAAAACTTAACGAGACGGTTGTAACGATAGCAACGAACAAGCTTCTCATTATAATAACGAACATGAAAATAAAGGTTATTTTGTAAACTTAAATATATTTAAAAAACCTCGATAACCATATGCTTTCTCAATTTTTCGGAACAAAAAATGTGTTTATATAGAAGAATGTACGTATTTTTAATCTTGGCTTCTTCTAGAAAAATGTTTGTTCGTTGATTACAACATCTGTAAAACAATAGTTTTACAGATGTTTTCGCACTTTATAGTATTATGATTGTTTCATGTATTAATACATACCCATTTAACGAACGGTACTTATATAATATATAATGGTACTTAGGTATCATAGTTATCACTTTTCCATGGCATCAAAGCGATTTATCTAGTTATTCATTAATGAAAATTCTAATAAAATTCAGTGACATGTCAACAGTTTGATCGTAGAGATACCTCCGCCGCCTTCATATTGCTTATTTGTCAGATGTTGAGGCGTGATTGCCGGGTACACTTCCAAGCGATGCAACCATCTCAGTCCTCAAGAGTAGCACGACTAGGCATGATTTTAGTTCTGTTGGAGTTTAGACATATGTAGATGTCCATGATGACATTTTAATCATTAAAAATACAAATCTGAGGACCACCTTCGTTCTCAGGAATAGAAAGGCGTGGAATTCAAGTGAGACTTCTGTTTTACGTGGACTTGGTTATAAATGTCGATGGACAGCACTGGCTGTATATGCATCAGGTGAACTGCTTGCTCGCTTGCTACATCATATTCATATAATGTCGTTTTTCTTTTTTCCATCCGACCGAAGTTTCGGCGCCGCTATAAAGAATTTGGAGGCCGATAGAAGCGTTATGTTTGTTCATATTTAATTTATATTCAAACAGAAATGTTCTTTATAGCCCGTTGCCTACTACCTCATATCGAGAATATTACACTCACTGGGTTTTGACGATAGGCTATAAGAGAGAATTGATTGTGAATGGGAATTGGTTTAAAACATAACATTCAACCGAATTGCGGTTTGAAAAGTAAACTTTGGAATTTTTGTAGCTTTTACCGTTTTATCCAATGTGTTAGCATTTTTTTGTTTATAGATAGCTACTGGATTTTGATCGTTTTTTTATTGCTAATTATATATACTCGTGTTCGGTAGAAGAAATAACACAGCTACCTGAAAAATATGTAATTATATTAAGTATTTTCTTATTTTTTATATAGTACTGGGGTTCAAAAAGAGTTAATATTTGATTTTATTTAGATATTTACGATGATGAAAATCTTAAAACTAATTATAAAAAAAAACCTCACCTAAAAAAATAAAGGGAGTCCGTGCCCATACGACATGGTTCTAAGAACGAACTGCATTCCCGCGTTGAATAGTAATCGTAATTCTCTGCAAGAGATATGAACCAGTCCTCTTGTCACCGGCGGCGACGATCAAGCATGGTACTATTTGTTTGAAGAAAAATTTACACGTGGACTCCACGGGCCAAAGGTTTCAAAGCCAAGCGGAACAAGTACGTAACGTATTATTGTCTCATTTCTCGGTATGAGTCTCCTTTCAATCAAAATGATCTACTATTAGTGTAATAGGTTTATGCTAGCCAAGTGATGATTCATGAATAAATCGCATTTAGGTAACCTGCAGATAATTTCTTTGACTGTCATAAGAAGTGATAATTGCATGGAAAAATATGAGTGCGTCAAATTCGTACGGGCTCTTCATGAGTAAAGGCTGTTGTTGCATGATATTAAATGAAAAATTTAAATATTTCCTTTAAATCTGGGTGTATATTTACTTGTCTATGTATATTCGTGGCTCGGTGGCGTCTTAAATGTGTGTGTGAGCTCTATCGTGGGGCTATGAATGTAGGAAGAGTTTATTTGTTTATTTACTTATCTTTAATTATCTATAAATATCCATTGGAACTGTTTCTTATCTCCAAATGAACTACATATCATCAATTTATTACATCTTATACAAAATGTAGGCTATCTCAAGAATCAGATATTCAAGATATCAACCAATTAATGAATTCATTAAATAAAGAATTCATTGTATATTGGCATTCAAGTAAATTATGGCTTTAATTATTAGGCTTCTAAAACATTCACTTAATTTACGAAATGTGGTAGCCGACTAAATTCATTATACGAAATTAAAATGATAATTGGTCCTCAGAGTAAAACGGATTTTGATGTCGACGTTAAAATTTGGTTTTAAAATGTTTATGATAAGTAATTATTTTTCAAAACTGTTAATTTCTTTTATCGTTCAAATAAAGAGGTCGATTGAAATGTTTTTGATCACAATAATGGCCGATAAACCTTTAATCTGATTTCAAAAGGCTGTTACGATATACTACATAAAGCAATCGCAAATTTTAATAAGCTTGATAAAGTAATTAAGCGCCAAACAAAGAATTATAATTAAGCTATTACAAAGCTCAGTTTTAATCTGATTTTGTAACGTGTTGTATGTCAGTAATAAATACGTTCAAAATATTCGTAATATATTTAAATTGTGTAAATTATACCGTAGTAAAGTATGTACAGTAAAATAAATAGGTTTTTGGAGTATTATTCATGAACAAGATTGATAAGTGATAAGTTCTTGTAGAAAAGGCGTCTTTTGAAATCTTGATAACATATCCAATATCAAAATGCTATACATGTTATTAAGGTAAGGGTAAGATTTACACTGACGGACACTTTTTATTTTATTAATTTGTATAACACTTCGAACTAGGTAGTAGAATATTTTGTAGTTCCGGGGAGATATTGGTCTCCAGCGGAAGAAAATAAAAAAGGTTGCAGTTAAATACATGCAGTTTTGGACATGAGAGTATTTTTATTTCCATGAAATGACATAATTCTGTTTACAACAATTGTGTGTATGATATTAACTTTTAATGTCTTTTAAAAATCCTAAGCGTTTAAAATATATTTATAATGAAGATGTGTTTCAAGCTTATCTGTGAGATTTTGAATATTCGAGTCATTTTGTTTCTACAAAAGTATATTATGGTCTTGAAAAATACTTTAAATGAGACAATTAAATTCCAAAACCTTATTGAATGGCAATAAATATTTTTCTGTACATACATTATTTTTAATTCCAAATGTAAACTTAAAGAAATATGACTGCGACCTCACAGTAAGTATACAAATAATTTAAATTAGTGTCACACTAGTGGCAGGTGTCAAAGCAAAATGGTGGTCAGTGAAATCTTGGCAGAAATCTGCGGCAACTTGGCCTGTCATGCATAAAGCTACATGTTTACAACGCCCATTGTTGCGAGGGTACCATGTTTGTAGCATGACGTTAATTTGAAAGATACTCTTTGAAGGTATTGAAAAATTCTTCCTTTGTTTTCAATTTATTCATAGAGTATTTTTTATGAATGTGAAGGAGCTAATTGCAAAGTCCAATTGGTAGTAAATGTTCATTGCCTCCGATGTACATCTGTAGCCAAAACCCTAAAGAACGGAAGTCTTACCTGAAGTGTGTAGTGTTTTTTAGACTTTCTTTCGCTGCCTTTTCTCCAAAACGAAACATGTTACTTGTTGGTGGTAGTTTATTGACGTTTAAAGAGAGTTCTATCAAGAATCTGCTTTGAACTAAAATATTTGGATTTTAAAATCGATGCGCTCTTCTCAGTTCAGTTCTTTGGTTTTAATTTTGAAATCGATTTCAGATGTGTTTTTCTCAGTTCTGTTCTTAGGATTAAGATTTTCCTTTCGATTTGTGAACGGACAGCCATATCTTTCATGGTAGCATCGTTGGTATGGAAGCGGTACTTTCCTGGTCGAATCGTATAGGTTTCCCAGTCTATCGATACAAAAATAGGATCTTCCTCACAACTGGGAAATGCCTGATGTATAGATTATCACGCTATCACATGCGAATGTAACTAACGGTCACCCATCTAACTCTTGATAGCATTCGACGTTACTTCACTTTGTCAATCCTTTACGATCTATAAAAGCTCAGACGTGCTTGCGCATAAAATTAATACTAACATACTACGAGTAACTAGTGCTGGTCTCAACTAAATCTCAAAATGACAAAACATGGGACATGTGCACATTTATGTCACACATTTTTCAAAGTGTTACTGCTAAAGCGGTTTTGTAATGTTTTTGTTTATTTTTAAAACAATTATTACAGTTGTCTTTAAAGACTGGGTTTAAGTGATGAACGTGTGCGGTAAACATTAAAATATTTCTTACGGTCTCCGGTTTGGTTCTTTGTTGATGAAAATGTCAACTTTAAGATTTAAGCAGAGTTAAACAGACCGCACGTGAGAAACAATGCCACATCTTTGTTTACCTAAAAGTCTTACAAATAATTTAAAAATAAGTTATGTAATGTCCTAACTATATTGAACTTAAACAAACTGTTATTAACAATGATAAAAATCCTGAAACTAATTATGATAAACGCCTAACCTAAACAATCTAAAGAGTGTCCGTGCTCATGCGGCATGGTTGCTAGGATACTAGATGAATTAGAAAACATTTTATACTCCTAACGATTGTTTGCAAAAATGTTCGTGCATATTTTGATAAATGTATATATAGTAAAAAAAAAAATGATTTATTTAACTAAAATTTTGTACGAACATGTCGAGAAT
>DWON01008987.1:0-11738 GCA_018251015.1 Phocides pigmalion okeechobee | reverse complement strand
ATTCAACGTCATCACGTCACCGGGCAGGTGGGAATTGGATGAGTAACCGTAAATGGGAAATTTCTGCCACTTTGACTTACGAAGATTCTGTAAAGCTAAGTTATCGCAAAGATACGATAAAAACAATTTATTTTAGTTTTTTTTTAACTATTATTTATTTTTCATTTTTTTCATATTATTGCATTGTCATCGGTCCTTGATACGTGCGCAAAGTTTCAAATTAATCAGACATCTGGAAATTGGTGAAAATTATGTTCAAAGATTCCGTTACATACATACAATCCAAGCTAATACAAGCGTGTCAAAAAAGGATTGCACTTAATATACAATAGATCTACATTATACATCACCCTAACACTAGCCTAGGTACTGACCAGAATAGTGCATTGAATACATGTAAATGAATACAATAGTTCTTGTATTAACTAGAGACCCATTGTTAACGACGGCAATAAGCTACACGTTGATTTATCTAATTAGTTCGAACAAAATGTACTAAGTACGATGTAGCATTGCAATTGATCTCTATTAATAAATACTTTAAGTATGGAAGTCTCTGTGATCATTATTCATTAATTATAATTTTAAATCTATTGAAATTAATAATGGTTTTTTTCATTGCCCTCCAGGATTAACTCTAACTATTTATTTATTATTTAGCGGGTACTCGCAATTAACGATTTTCGATTTTTGATTTCCAATATTTCGAGCCAGTTGCATGGCTCGTGGTCACGGCTAAACTGCAGTGGCGGGGGAAAAGTTAACAGATAGTAATGGTAGATTAATAATGGTAGATTAACCTTCGTGCCCTAAGTTTACTTCGTTTTTCTTTTTTGGATTCTATATATGTATACGTAGAAATCTTGATAATTCTACCCCTGAGGAGGTATAACAAAAGTTTGACTTTTTATTGATTTGCTTAAACTAAACTTACATAAAAATATTATAAAGATGGAAGAACTATAGTTCGACCGGGGAGGTACCACAGCCGTCCTCATAACACACCGTAAAGCATTACTTGTGTTTCGGTTGGAGAGGTGAGGTTGCCGGCTACACTCTGAAGCGAGGCGAACACCTTAGTCACACCTTTATAATACGTAATTTTGAAAAACAAAAGTCGTTGCCCACGAATCGAACCCCGGACTTCCAAATTAGATACCACTAAGCTAACACTGCATTTACGGCCTGACAACCACATATCTGTAAATAGCCTATTTACAAGCTATATAAACGAGCATTGCATAATATACTTGACAAATAGTTACGTTATGACATCTCTAAGGATTCGTCACAGTGTGCTAGAGTAAGAGAGCCAGAAATAAACGTACTGTAGCAATCGCTAAACCCAGAGTTCTGAAATGTTACAGGTAGTTAGGTATATAGAGTGAATACAGTCAAGAAAAAATTGAAATTTCCACCCCTAAAGGGGTAAAACGGGGGATGAAAGATTGTGTGAAATTTCATTGGCTTGGAAGTTTGACACCTGAAATTTACGTTTATAGTTGATAAAATATATGTATATTTGAATGCTCTTGGTTTGTGAAAAATGTGCGTTTTTTATATTATTACCGTTGAATCTAGAAACCTTAAGATTTGCAAATAAGTTATGTATTCTGTATATAACCTAAGTCAGCACTCGGACAGGAATCTTGAAAATTCCACCCTTAAGGGAATAAAATAGGGTTTGGAAGCTTGTATTAAAACCTATAATACAGAATTAAAATTTGTACGAATTTTGATTGTTTTTATACATTTGCTTAAAATATACATATAAGGTAAAAGAGGAATTGCAAGATTTATATGAAGGTTTTATGATGTGGATTTCTGTGCGAGCAAAGCCGCATACAAAGCTGTATGACGTGAATGATCACGTTCTTCGGATACGATGTAACGTGTGTAGGTTGCTTTACGTTTTTTAAAGGCTTTCGTAATGAATAAAGACGTCTTTTTACGGAATCCTGTGAAAAGGTTAATTATATATTTACATGAAAAACAGATTTATGGTAAATTTAACACATGTTGATAAATTTTGGTTTGTAGGTATAGGTGTATATAACAATTAAATTGAATATTATAAAGTACTTGGTACCTAGTACCTAGTACCTAGTACCTAGTACCTAGTACCTAGTATCTAGTATCCAGTGTCTAGTACCTAGAATCTAGTTTCTAAGAATCTGTGGTATACAGGAGTGTATAACAACAAAATTAGAAATTATCAAGATCTTCTAAAGTTTTATAATTAGAAGTGCAGCAAATTAGCATGTACGTGAACACTTAAATGATCTCTGCACCGCAATGATCTGTATCTAACCCCAGAGGTAAAGTCCTATCGGAGGCCTCCTAAGGGTTAAGATGGTTACCTCGCTGGTGAGTGTAGCCGGTAATAAAACATCTCCAAAAATGAAACACAAGTATAGCTTCATAATAGATAATGAAAAAGACGGCGATACCTATCTGTGTTCACTATCTGCTGTTCTCGTAATGACAAGTACTACTTTTAGGTTCTAGAAATCTGTACGTGTTAGTATAAAATGTATTAGTTTTCACATTCAGAAAATCTAATAAAAACTTCGTAATGTTTCGCTATATATCCTATGAAATGCAGCAATAGCTTAAACGTAAAATATCCTATTATACAGAGGGTCTGGGGTTTAAATCCTGGCAGGTTACTGTCATTGTTCGAAATTGATATTTGCATTTTATTATCAATGCTTAAAAGGCCGGCGTGAAACTTACCTGGCCAACCTAGTGATACTAGATACTGAGTACTAAATAATAGGTACCCGATACTAGGTACAAGATATTAGGTATCAGATACTAGGTACTAGATACTAGAAATCTGTAGTTGCACAGAGGAGAAATCTAAATTTGAAACATATGTAAATGTCTGATTAAAAAGGTCACAGCTAATTTGTTTTGTGCCAATATTTATCCTCAAAGCGATATGTAAATGCGAATATGCATTTGTATACTTTATGTATGCGTTATGTCGAATAGCGCTATGATAATTATAAAAGCAGGAGTTCGAAACATGAGGTCCGAAATCTGAGGTTCCATCCTCAACAATATACAATTTACTGGAAAAATGTGGTTTATAGCTGTTCAAAAAGAGTTCTATAAAGATTTTACTATAAAAATACGAATAAAATTAATAACATAGAATATCTTGAAAATAAATAAAAGCTTAACTTAAGAATTCTAAAGGGGGTCCGTGCCCATCCAGTATACTAACAACAACGTCAAACGTTCTCGCACTGCATAGCAATGGCGCGCGGGATACGGACCAGCCCACTATTCTGTATTTTTTGCCATCATTACCACTTGGATGCACCAAAAATTGCCAACCCCTGTCTGATTACTCACACAAGTTACACCACTGTGTATTTATTGACTGAATAGCACTACTTGATTAATATTCTGTTCTTTTATCCACACGTACAGACAGAAAGGCCTTGATTATTGTACTTAGGTAATAAAGAGCCGAACGAAACCGCATTCTGTTTACAATTAATATTGTATGAATAATTGTCTGTGTATCACTTTGTTATACAATTACTGGATATTGTAATGCTAATGTATAATTAAATTAATGTTATTTATGTGTTTGATTTGCAACGATTGTTGGCAATCGGCATCGTATATTGCAACATTTCCCATTTGAATTGGAATTTGTATTTGTTGGCTGTTTTCGTTTCAATTTAATTAAATTTGTGTAATTTTGTGTGACAGAAGTTGCAAGGCAGTGCACCTAATGGTGAAAAGGCAATGCTATCCGTAGTCATCAACATTTTTAGCGAAAAGGCAGACGGGCCGCCTGATGTAAAGTAATCATCATCGCTTGGTCATTTGCAACATCTCCAGAGTTGACAATGGTCGGTTGGTTTGAAGGAGTTCTCACTTTGCACCTCTTAAAGAAGTCTATGCCATAGCGGTTAGGGAAGTTCATTCCACACCTTGCCACATGTATCTGGTAACAAAGAATCCATAAACTGTATAGTGGAGAACCGCATCGAATCCACTTGATGGATCGAACCTCAAGCTTCGGTGAATGATGCAGTGAGGAAAGAGTCACCTAGGCACCAGGTCAAACAATTCCTCAGAGTACTCACCATTGTACAAAAAAACTGTACATAGATTTTGCAACATTTGTCTGCTGGTAGAACAGTTTAGAAGTACCACCGCGAGCCTCATAATCCACCGGAAAGTAGTTCTTGGATTTCAATTGGAGAGGTAAGAGTACCCTGTAGTGGTCTTTCTGGTCGAATCATAATTCTATCACCTGTAGAACATGTGTTGTAAACATGTGTTCGAACGGCGAGGTACCAGCGCAGCACTCATAATCTGCCGTAAAACAACTCTTATATTTAGATAGGAAAGGTGCGATTGCCGGTTACACTTACAAGTGACGCGATTATCTTAATCCTCAGGAAAAGGCATCTGCGCGTCAGGCAGGACTTTAGCCTTATTTGAGGTTGGACGTGAACCAGGATGCAGAGACCATTTACCTCTTTTTTATCCTTCCAATATTAAAAAGGTAAATATTAAAAATTAGAAAAAAGGGAGTTTACTCTTATTTGGAATTGTTGACAAAATTAAGTCATAAAATAAATGTTTGTATAAGTCTGCCCGTTTATCGGTCACATAGATAACACATAGAGGAGGGATCTGCAACGAAATGTTTATAGAACAACCCTCTAAATGTCCCTTAGGGCTAAGATATGATTTTATGAAATGTGATGTTACAATGTTAAAGTGAAAATTATGTACCTAATTTAAGTAAGCAAGTAAAGACGAAATAAAACAAGGTATTTTTTTAATACAATTACAATAGTAAACGAAAATGCTGCTCACCTTTTTTATGTGAGAAGAGTAGCAAACGCGTATGCAAACCATCTGATGTTATGTAATCATAGCCCATATACATCCACGTATAACCCCAAACATAACGGAAATCCTATCTGAGCTTGAACGTAGATACGTTGCTACTCCCGAGGACTAAGATGGTCGTCCAGATTTAGTGAAGCCGGCAACCGCACCTCTCCAACCGAAATACAAGTAATGCTTTACGACGGAATATGAGGGCGGCCGTGGTACCTCCCCGGTTGAACTATAGTTCTCCCACCTTTAAACTACAGTTATCCCATTTTCAAAAGTGAGTACTTGATAGTATATATGACACATGCCCATAGATATCGACAAGAAAGGAGGTAGAAAACGAAAAAAAATGTGAAATAACATACATGAATTAGAATTTCAACAGTAGATACCTAAGTATAAATATAACTAAGTAATGATCTATAAATACCAATAAACAAAAGGACCCTGAACCGTAGGTCTTGTCACCGCGATGCTTCATCAGTTTGTTTGAACGAGGCCTCGACTGGAATCGAACTGGCTTGCGCAACGCTACCTTACTGCACGACTGTTGCTATGCGTCCACAGAGTGCAAGCCAGAGGCGACAAGCCTTTACGTTCACTTTTATACCTTTTTCCGGTATGCCTCACAGTTCTTTAAAAACTTTATCTAATTACGACGGATCAGGGCGTAGGTACTAATAATTCAAGCGAATATAATAAGGGATTAAACACCTATGTTACGTGTAAACTTAAATAATTCTAGGGTATCGGGTTCGAATTTCAGTTTTTCCGTTTTTCCGCCGGCTTTTTTCTCATTTCATTTAATTATAACGAGCCTATCACATATTATTACAATAATGAAAATCTTAAAACTAATCATAATAAAAGCCTAACCTTAACAATCTAAAGGCAATCCGAGCCCATGCGGTATGGTTCCAAGAACGCTAACCTTACTTTAATATTTTTTGTTTGATGTACCATCGTAATATTTAAAACATTAAACAGAGAGTAATATAATTTAAACATAGGATTTTGAAATTTTGGAAACGAATTGAAAAATAGGAATTACAAAACAAAATCAACTATTAACCTACCTTGATAATAATGGAAAATTATCTATGAGTAATACATAGCAATTTGCAGTTAATACTTTGATAGCGCTCATAAATTAGATCGGCTGAGCGTTGCGGAAAGGCGGATTAAACTGGAGCGTATTTCTCTACACTGAAGGTGCGCCGACAATTCACTGAAACATGGTATTTTTTAGCATCTGTTTATCATCTACGAATACACAGACGTAATGTCCGCTCCCAGTCTTGTAGTCTCGACGTAAACAACGCTTGTGTTCGCCCGTAATCCATACAGATTTGTACGTACAACACAGGTGTGTCTGCCGCAAGCGCGTTGTGCCGCGGAATAAAGCAGTGTTTTACGCAAAGGGAAAATGTTAAAGTACCTTTTTCCTTACCACCGTCTGTTCTAAAAAGTCTATGGGCGTGTCATCGACCGCCTCGAGGCTACAGCAAACAGCTGAGCTACACACGCACATACATACATGCAAGCGAGTGTTTGTTTGAAGCCGTGTTGAAAGAGCCTTATTTGTATGTGAGCTTTGTTTTTCGGCAAACGAAACGTTTCAAAATGCGTTTTGTGTCCACAGCGCTGTCCGGGACTGCATTGAAGTTATTATTTTGTATGAGACATGCCGATGTCAATTCGAAATCATAATATTTTTGTAATGTTCAACGAGGTAATGTTGCCAGTTTTCTGGGAACTTATCCTAAGGACAGTAATATGGATGCAGTATATTACTTTTACGTTTGTTGTTATTATTATTATGATTACATTTCGCTTTTTTATAGATCAATATAGTTTGGATTTATTTTCATCATGTAACTTTTAATGAAATTCTAATAAAGGCGTAATGTCCAAGCGGTACAATATGTTCCACTTAACAGTGATTACGTGTTTGTTCCGCTTTGATACATTGAGTCCATGGGTTCCGAGTATCAAAATATTTTGAAACAATAATAAGAAGTTGATCGATACTGCAGGTGACAAGAAAGCTGGTTAATATTTTACGCAGAAAATTGTGATTGCTATTTAGTTATAATAATTATGTTTTAAATATTGGTTTTTATAATTTAATCTAGTTTAGGTTTATTTTCAAAAGCAAAAGTGTGTTGTTTTACGATTTTTAAACTAAATAAAAAGAATAGTATTAATTATGTCATTATTTTTTTATTCATAGTAGATGCCTTTCAGAATTATTTTTATCATCACTAGACTACTAACTATTCGTAAGGTTCGTTTTCGAGAAGAGACCCCGAAAGAAACTCTAAAATACACATTATTTCGATTTCTGAAATTTTTTTATATAAAAATAAAACATAAATTAATGGAGCAAATTCCGAATTATCATTCTATTATGAAAACTAAATACGTGATAGAAGAATAGTTGGGTCAGGGAGGTAATGGCTGGGAGCGACGGATCTTGGATGGCTGTAGTCCCCTTAGCAATGTGAGCAATAAATTTGTAGGAGACTGCAGAAAGAGGAGAGGCCAACAGCGATCTTTCATCAGCCCGAAGAACAGGGCGTGGGAGAAGGCGTCGCATTGTTCGTTCACAACGCCCCTAAAGGAGACTCTGGCGGTGGACACGGAGGTGTCCGTAGCCTAAACCAGTAGCCTCGAGGTGGTTGTGCGGTGTTCCGGGGCGCAACTCAAAGGCGGCTGGATGGAGTAACTCTCTTATATGTTTTTTTATGGAAATTGCAAGCTAACGTGCAGTTCACCTGATGCTAAATAATCACCGCCACCCATGGACATCTGTAAATAACTCCGTAAAAAATAAGAGTCTGCTTGAAGTCGATTACAGATGCGTTACTACTGACGACTAAGACGGTTGATGGCCGGCTAAGTCGGTGGTAACCTCAAATCTCAACCAAAATGCAAGTAAGCTTTACGCTAGATGGTGGTGGCTGTGGTACCTCCTAGATCACGTTAATACCATCATGTAGACTGCATGCTAGTTTTCTATTTCCATTAGAAACATGTAAACGTAGATGTAACGGCAGGTGAAATGACAATTATTCGTAATTATACACGAAACGTCAATAATATTCATAGTTTACGAACAAGCAGTAATACTTTCATTTGTATGCAAAACAGGAATTTGACATGCAAATACAGTAATGGCGCACTAGCCCATCAATTTGAATATAAACTACGACCAATTAAAGAGTTACTGTCACCCCTCGAAAGTTTTTTGAAAATGATTTTGGTCTTTTAAAATTATGGTCTGACGTAACACGCACATTGCAAGACCTACTGGATATATATGTATTTTAATAAATGTTTTTAATTTTATTCCAAAGACACGTGGTCGTCATCAAAAAGTAATATCAGAACCAGAACAATAACAATAATTACAAATCTAAAATGTAATACTTTAAAAATAATTATAATAAAAGTTTAACCTAAACAATGCAAATGGAGTCCGTGACCATGCAGCTTGGTGGCAAGAATGTTGCTCACTGCTGCAGTGAATAGCGATCGCAATTCTCTGCGTGATATATGAAACAGTCTTTTTTGTGGTAATTACATCCCTTGGGCAAAAGTGTAAAAGCCAAGGAAAGTTTTCAAACAAATAGTTTCATGTTTATCGACACTGCTGGTGACAAGAGGGCTGAAGAAGAAGGGTATTGCAATTTCTATTCGGAGCGGCCACCATGCCATACGGTTACGGACACTCTTAACAGGTTTTTGGTTATTCTGTTATTATAATTAGTTTTAAGGTCTTCCGTGCTAAAATTGTAATCATTATTTTTATAATTAACAATTATTCTTATTATGTTTTTGCTAAGCGTATTTTTTATTCGTTAAAGTTTTACACCCAAGTGAAGCCGGGGCGGGTCGCTAGTAATTAAATAAATATTACAGCTGAGAGCTTTCAAAAGGCGAACACGTTTAATAAACCGGCATCCGGTTAAAGGTGAAAGGTGATAGGGGAGCTGACCGGTTCTTGCGAAGATTTAGGGGCAATAAAACTTATGCAAACATCTTACCGTTTCTATCTTTTTATCTTTTAATAAGATAAATATGGCGCCAGGGAAACTGCACAATGTCTTTGTATTGTCAATGTACTTCTAAACATCTCTTTGTTCTCATATTTACAATGATGAAAATCTTAAAACTAATTATAATAAAAACCTAACCTAAACAGTCTAAAGGGAGTCCGTGCCCGTACGGCATGGTTCCAACAATAATAGCTGCAGTCCTGCGTTGAATAGCAATTGCAATTCTCTGCGCGAGATATGAACCAGCCCTCTTGTCACCGGCGGGGTCGATCATACGGGGGACTATTTGTTTTAAAAAAATTTTCGGCATGCGGACCCCACGGACCAAAGGTTTCAAAGTCAAGCGGAACAATTCTTAATGGAACAGTGACCCATTAGTAGATAGGTTAAAATTAAGTTACATGCAGATACAGGCTTCTGTTAGCGCCATGTAACATCTACCGTTTGAATTAAATTGAAGTTAAGTATTACTACCGCCCCAGCGATATATACATTTTAATTTTATACATCAACAAATACGAAAAGTTTTCATAACAATATCTTCTTTTGTGATTTCCCAACAATCGTCTTTTTAGTTGAGTCAGTATTCCATTAAGCTTGCGATATGTTATTTCATATAAAGTTACAATGTTAAACCAGTTCATCGGCTTTCAGCGCTGAGGTTGACTGAGAGACAAATGCCGCAAGAAAACTATTGGCACTCTTTTTAAATCTGTCATTGATCACATACACATTATATAGTTTAAATTTAGAAAGATAGTGAGCACACGAGATAATCGTAATAGATAGTTTTCTTCCCAACACTAATCTATTGAGCAACCACTGGACATCGGTTTCCACTTAAGATAAAGGTCCATCACGTTGACCAACTGTGGGTCAGGACACTTCACATACGTTTAACTATATGGAGAACTTTCAGACATGCAGATGTCTTCACATCAAGTTATACTGGTATACGCTAATAATTTTGAAAAAGAAACTTTTTTAGTTGCATTTTTTATAAAAGAGTATTTTTTTCTATTTTTTACTATTAATTATTTTTAATTTTTTCATATTACTGCATTGTCATCGGCCATTATTAAGTATGCAAAGTTTCAAATCCATCCGACATCTTGAAGTAGGTCAAAATCGTGTTCAAATTTTCCGTTACAAACATACGGCCGAAGCTAATAAAAGCGTATTAAAAACAGAGGTGCATGTCTGGGATTCGAACCGCCGCCTCACTGTGTGGGACGCCGGTATCTTAACCATTGAGAGTTCACTGCTTCTTCCGCCCAGACGATTAACAAATATTTGTGCTCACTTTTAAATATTTGTTATACTTGGGATTCGAACCTACTCCCACCTGCTTCGCAGTCAACATCAACAATTACTGGACCAAGATGGAACTCTGTTTTTTTTTCTTATAAAAGATTTTTTTTTATTGTGAGAAGAGTAGCAAACGACGTTAAGTAGTCGCAGCCAATAGATACCCACGTAACATCACAAACACGACCGAAATCCTATCTGAGCTCATACGTAGATTCGTTGTTACTCCTGAGGACTAAGATGTTCGCCTCGCTTCAAAGTGTAGCCGGTAAACGCAAATCTCCAACCGAAATACAAGCAATGCTTTACAGCGGATTATGAGAGCGGGGGTGGTACCTCCCCGGTCGAGCTATAATTATCCCACCTTTAAACCTTTTTAAGTAGGTTAAATAATATATTTCGAAGTCTGCCAGATAATTAAATATAATAATGCAAATAGCATTATTATATTAACATAAGTGTCACTATTCATGTAAAGCCGTGGGAGTCATATCCAATATTTGAAGAGCTCTCGACCTCAAACCGACCAGAGATCGTGGGCCTTATCATCATATTTTTAAACCATTGTGTATCGGAAACGTCTTGTTTGAAAATACTCTGCATATAGTTTTAAATAACAAATTTTATTGTCTCTTTTACCCGACTACGGCGAAGTAAAAAGAAATAATATTTCAATTGTTATGAGAATTTTTCCATTTTACAAAACCACCACCACCACTCTCATAACCCGCCGTAAAGCGACATGTTCTTCATGTATTGTATTTCGGTTGGGGAGGAGGTGTGGTTGCCGGATACACATTATTTGGGGCGACCATCTTACTCCTTAAGAGTAGGATCGCTTCCGCGTCCATCCTTAAACAGAACTTCTGTTCTATTTGAGATTGAACGCGGTTGTCCATGGGTTGCAGTGACCACTTAACATCGGGTGGCCTGCATGCCCGTTTCTTACTCTTTCATAAAAAAAAAATCATCGCGGAATTTATACATTTTATTATGTAACAAATTAAAAAAATATGTTTTGAACTCGTGATACTTGTGGTCACGGCTAAATCCATTTGGGGTTTTTTATATGAGAGAAGAGTAGCAAACGAGCGTGCCAACCACCTGCTGTTAAATAGTCGCAGCCCAAAGACATCAACATACAACAACAAATATGACTGACCATCCTTTTTTTTTACTTTTATATTTTTTA
This sequence comes from Phocides pigmalion okeechobee, assembly GCA_018251015.1. Taxonomy (NCBI): domain Eukaryota; kingdom Metazoa; phylum Arthropoda; class Insecta; order Lepidoptera; family Hesperiidae; genus Phocides; species Phocides pigmalion. The sequence continues at coordinate 302 of DWON01008987.1, read as the reverse complement.
TGTGAGACGAGTAACAAATGAGCATGCAAACCACTTGAGGTTAGTAGTCGCAACCCATCCACGTACAACCACAAATACGACTGAAATCCCACCTGAGCTCCAACATTGCTACTCCTGAGGACTCAGTTGGTCGCCTGGCTTCAAAGTATAGCCGGCAACCGTACCTCTCTAACCGAAACGCAAGTAATGTTTTGCGGCGGATTATGAGGGCGGCGGTGGTACCTTCAAGGTCGAATTATAGTTCTCCCATCTTTAAATACACAATTTAAATAGTAGAATCTCATCTATAGCATCATATCTTC
>DWON01008986.1:0-11738 GCA_018251015.1 Phocides pigmalion okeechobee | reverse complement strand
ATTTAAACTGAACTTTATTGACTGTGTTGACTATCTTTTTCCAGTCCTTTTATTATTTTATTGTAATTTATTATTTGCATAAAATTAAAAACTTCTCACGCGCGTACATAACTACACGCACCCTTTTAATTTTAATAAATAGTGATTAGGTTTTTATTATAGGTGTATTATGTATATTATGCTTGTACTATATATAAGTTATTTATGTATATAGGCAGAAATAAATTTGTTTTAATCGAAAGCCACAAGCGGTTCGAAAATATCCGACAAATAAAAATATTGCATCAAAGTAAGCTAACAGCAGACTGATGTGTTTGTTGTAACCACACAAAATTGTAATGGAAAATATTAATTGAAAACTAGCGACCAGACGGGCGAGATTACATTCAGAAAATTGAACTGAGGGCATTTATTTACGCTGTATCAATATTAATTTATAGAAGGGAATATTGAAAACAAATTGCGTTGTGTTATTAAAAATTTACAAAAATAAATCAAAAATGAATGAGACGTCAAGACCAACGAAATATAATCCTTTAGAGTAGAAGTTTCCAAACTATGTGATCTCGTAAACCGTCTACCATTTTTTATTTCGTTTAGACTCCACGACTAATATTACATTGTTTTAATAAAATTCAAATGTTTTTTAAAAGGTGTCACAATAGTTATCACTTTGATGGCAATTGTAAAACTGTAAAACTGCAAATTGTATTATATAACTATTTGCACACACGTCTATGAACATTTTAGCCAGGATCTGCTTTATTGGGACCCATTATTGTGGACCACATTTGTCTTACAAATTCTATATTTTAGTGTACTCTGAAGGATATAAACTAGTTTTTAATATAGGCTATACTGGTAGATTTCTTAGCTTATATATAGATGTTGCTCGTATTTTATTAATTAACAACAGTAGAAAACGGGTGTATATTTTGTACTTAATATCACACTATCACATTACCTACATAAAATGTAGCTGTGATTTTTACTCATTTTTATATTTCCTACATTTACTATTATTTCCGGTAGGTGTAGTTGTTTTTGAAATCCGCATACTTTATTGTTTACTTGCTTTTTATGTATATATTTTTGGTTTATAAGGAAATCAAAACGATATATATTTTATGTTCCAGGCTCAACCCAAATTCTGGGCTTTCCAGAATTTATTTGACAGGAAGGAATCCTGTTCTAATATCAGTGAGTAGTGAGCATTGTAGAGCAGGATGGTGCATATTTGCTTACTGTTTCCCTTATATAAAATATACAATCATGCAAGCTGAAATTTCTGAGCCATTGGAAGTTCTAACCGACTGTCAAAATTAGTTCATTATAATCACAAATCAACAACCATGTCTAGTAATTTTATCGTTGTGAAATATTACGAGTCCACGAGAAACCCTATCAATTCAGGGCGTTTGCTTTGAACAAACAAAAATAATTCAGGATTGGTAAATATGAAACAGAATTAAATCACATATATTACCAGTCATATATCTTATAAAATCGCAAGAGTACTAGTAATAGAGTCTAGGTAATATTTTTATATAACTAGTTGACAGGCGGGCTGGTTCATAACTCGTTCAGAGAACTGCAATCTCTATTCAGCGTGCGAATGCGACTAGCGATTGGCACCATGGACACGGACTCCCTTTAGATTGTTTAGGTTATTCTTTTATTATCATTAATTTTAAGGCGTTTTTTATTGTAATTCATAGCTAATAGGAAATGACATATGACAAATGTAATTGACTTTAAAAATAGCAATGAATTTAGTATGCTTGTTTATTTAGATTGGGTAAAACCTAACGGGGCTGAAAGTGTCAAGCTGGTAAGAAAACCTCAGTAGTGACAGAAACAGAGAAATCAATTTTCTCTAAATCAGAATTTTGTAATAAATGCCATTATTATTTATTTGTCGTTTGCAATATACATTAGATTATTGTTTGGAAAACGTGCATGTATACACTCAATGAGCAACTGATAACGGTTCCGCAGTGATCGATAATTCGTTTTCTATATCATATAACAGCACGCAGCTCATCTGGTATTAAGTGGTCACTGGATACATAATACATTTTTCCAGTGGTAGATCTCTACAGATCTACTACTAAAAAACATAAGTATACTATGAGTAACGTATATTGTGTATTACTTAGGAACCAATATAAGTATATATTGGTTTTTGGTATGCTAAGTTTATGATAACTGCTCCCCGCAACCTCGTTGAAGTGGGCTTCAAGTTTTTGTAACTGCAAAAATTTCATATCCACTCACATCTGTAACTTTAAAATTAACATAACTTTTTTATTTATAGACCAATTGAAATGAAACGAATACTAAATGTTAACACTTTCCTCGCGGCGTACAACATTGCTGTGCATAGTGCGGCGCAATGCGCTTGTGGCTTGTACACACCTGTGTTTTACATGCAAATTTGTATGGATTACGCGCGAACAAAAGTGATGTCTTTACGTCGGCGCTATAAGACTGAGGACGGACACTACGTCTGTGTATTCGTATACGATACAAAGATACTAAAACGCAATATTTCAGTGAATTGTCGACACATCTTCAGTCTGGAGAAATAGGCTTTAGTTTAGTACACCTCCCGCAGTGCTGACCCGGTCTAATATGAGCACGGCATTCTAAGTGTTAAGTGAAGCTAACTATAATACAATAAATAAGCAGAAACTTCATTGAAATCGATCGAGCCGTTTCTGAGATTAGCACATACAGACAAACAAAAAAACGAAGAACTATTGTTTTGTGTTCGATTACGATAATAAAGGTCCTAATTATATTTTATCTCATATATCTTACATATACAGACAGCGATTAGGTACAATTTTATTACTTATTATTATTTTTAATATACATATAGATTATCTATTATTACTTGTGTTTCGGTTAGAGAGTTACGGTTGCAGGCCACACTTTGAAGCGAGGTGACCATCTTCATCCTCAGGTGTAGCAAAGTATCTACGTGCGAACTCAGACAGGATTTCGGTCGTGTTTGTGGTTGTTCGTGGATGTCTATGGGCTGCGACTACTTAACATCAGGTTTGCATGCTCGTTTGCTACTCTTGCTACATAAAAAAACCTCTTGTTATACCTCTAAGGTGACGGTTTCGGAATGTAGTATATTTTTTCTTTGTATCTACACCATATTTGTTTATGGTTATAGGATTTTTAGACCGCCGCTTACTCAAAATACAAAGTAGACAACTGATAATTACATCAGCCTCAATAGAAATAAATTAATGTTATATTTTTTTTAAAAACAAACTTTTATTTAATTGCCCTAAAAAAATAAACTTTTAATAGCTTGTTATAATGTCCTTTTTAATAGCTCTAAGAATATGTGTACAAAGTTTCATGATAATCTGTGTTGTGGTTTTGGCGTGAAAACGTAACAAAATAACTTACATTCACAATAATTTATAATATTAGTATAGATATAAAAGCTTGTCTGCCATCTTGGAACAACATACATACATTGCAAGTTAAATAAAAACTTGTAAATTATTTATCCCCTTCGTACTATTTACGAGTATAATATTAGCTCGACGCGAGAGGGCATCACCTTTACAACTAACTGACATCGATCGTAGATAATAGAAGTCTTCGGAGTCTAGGTTAGACAATAGATTAAGGTATCAGATCAAACTTTGTTCGAAACGTGGCATTGGCATTCCATGAACATTCGTAGATATATTGTATAAAAGAAAAATGTTATTAACAATATTTATAATGATCCTCCGGTATTTCAACATGGACCTGGCTTCCAGGTTAATTATCTGTACCCGGGCTTTAACTTTACGTAGTTATCGCCCTGTATATTGACTAAATCAACGTGGTTACCATATCTGATTCTGTCTAAGTCTTGTCGGAAATATCCAACAGACGGCATGGACGATAACTCGTGCGTATAAGGCCTATTATTATTTAAACCCTAACCTTCCCCAGTGACCACTAAGCATTAGGCATTGTTCGTTTGCTGCTAGTACGTTATAAACATAACAAATGTGTTTTTAGTAGTAGAAACTGCCACCATAAATGTTTTAATAGTGTATACGTTAAAGATGAAGACGAACTATTCCATTTTTTTTATTATTTTCAGTTTTATATAACTTTGGACAAAACTTTGAAATGAATAGATAATTAGTGAATTCTTTTTCAAATTCAGTTTTATCAATTTGCATGTTCCGACAAAATATTGAAATGATTCGACGATTAGTGATGTGCCTTTTACCGATTTTTCTCTTTTGTACTTATCGTTAAACGTTCACAAAGACTGCGGGCAAAATTGCATGCAAAGTAACGAATAATGCGGAATTATTTTATCGAACGCTTCAAGTCAGAGTTGTCGCATCACATACGAATGGTATACACGTAAGTATATATATATAAAATCTGTTTGTTTATATTGCTATTTTAAAACCGTGTCATATGAAGTCCATGTTGTTATCGTGTGAATAAGAGTTATTGAGTTGGATTTATCTGTGCATTGTTCGGTAGATGAGATGCATGTAAACATGTAAGTCCTCATTAAACGTTACTTTTTAACGTGAAAGAGTAGCAAATGACCATGTAGACCATCTTATGTTATTTGGTTGCTGCAAACCTTGGACTTCCACCATACAACCTTAGATGGGATTAATATCGTACGACGAGTTTCTACCCGAAAGATTAAGATGGTTACTTCGCCTTTAAGTATAACCGTTAGCATCAATTCAACCGAAACGCAGGATTTGTTTTACAGCAGACATTAATGGCGGCGGAATAAATCCCGAATTATTTTTAAGAAACAAGCCTGAATATGAATTCCGGACGTTTTAATGCTGATTTTAACTTAGGTTGGACTTAGTTTGACGCCAATGGATATCATTGACTAGATCACACAAAAGTCAGTAATAATTTTGGGTGACGAAATTATTTTACAGAAGTAATAACGCTACCATCTTGACGGGTCTAGACACATATAAATAAAAATATATATATGTGAATCCCGGGCTAGCCCTTTATATTGAATTTTTAAACCCATAACACTGTTACTATATTAAAAGTTCAACACCTATATATGTATTGTGGACGTGAACCTACAGGAGCGTACAGAAAAAAAGGATTTTTTACTATCATCCGAACCTACTATTAGCCATACCTAGTTCGTTTAAGAAAATTATGAAAATTTAAAATACAAACAAACTTATTAATTATTTGTGTTTTCTGAACAGTTTTTTGCAACTACGCCTCTGTGGATTGGAACCCATGATATAAATAGGAAAGACTTAATTTTAAATAAAATAACCATGAACACATTTACTTGGAGTGTATATACAGTAGGTAGAATACACCTAACCTAACAATGCTCAGCTACTGTACGAAGCGAAATAAACTATTATTCTGAGCATTGTCAGAAAGCCCGAGAAATTCAATAAACGCACAAACGACGTTTGCATTCAATCATGGAAGCCTTGCCAATCGCGGAATAGGCAACTTGAATAATAGATGCCAGTGGTGCAATTTTGTTTAGGAAATAAAGATATTTTGCATTGGAAATCTTTATTGAAAACGTGGAATGTTGAGGAAGCGTTTAAAATTTACCGTTATTCGAGAACAACGATTGGCTAAAATTGAATAAAGTTTAACTAGAAAATAAATAACATTACATTTAGGCGATGTGCACGTGATGCACAAGTCGAAATCGATACGACTGACCATGCTTCCTAAACTTATAACAAAAATAATTAAATATATTTGTGAAATATTACAAATACAAAACCAGATAAGAGAAATCAGAGGTGCTGCGTAATGAAAAGCAATAGGATATAAAAAAAACATGCTTCCTATTTATGTCAATATCTTAATATAATAGTTGATAATTTTATAAACTTGTGAAAAATATAAAAGTGGCCCTTTAAACTGACTCGGTATTGGAAAATCCGTTAAATTTCACGGGCGTGGTACGTAACGGTCTGTTTGTAAGGCTATACGTTACCTGCACCCAGTCACGACTTTATAATTTCAATCCCCTTAGTAGGCGTTTAATTTCTGCAATAACTGTCAGCAAAGTTTTATTCGTCTATCACAAGCGTAAGCGCCAATTTCCAGAAAACAACATTCCAAGATAATTAATGACAATTTTTAATCATTAATTTTTTCTGAAATTCTTTGTATGTACTCCGTTATTGTATTAGAAATTGCTATGCATTATATACGTTTTCTATAACAAAATTTAGTTACCTAGCGATGTCTGTTAACACTTTGACTGCGGCGCTCACATTAGATCGGGTCAGCGTTGCGGGTGGCGGCATTAAACTGGAGCAAATTTGTGTAGACTGAAGATGCGCCGACAATTAACTGAAATATTGTATTTTTAGGATCATCTACGAACACACAGACATAATGTTCGCCCCCAATATTGTAGCGCCAACGTAAACACAGCACTTTTGTTCGCCCGTAATCCATACAGTTTTGTACGTACAACACAGGTGTGTATAAACCACAAGCGCGTTACGCCGCGCAATACACAGGACTGTTGTACACAACAGGGAAAGTGTTAATTGGAATTTTGTAAAGGTAGACAACACACGTATGCATTCTCGTATACTTTGTGTAAATCGTAATACTATCGCCGTTAGGTATTTCAAACAGTATTAAAGAGGTTCGATCCGGTTGGTTATGGCAGTTGATATTCTTATTTTACTATAAATTACTTATCCCGTGAGAGGTTTAATTTTTACGCAGGAACCGCCCATCATTTAAGACTCTGATAATGCATATATTTCACTGATATATCTAAATACATGTCGGAATTGCAGGTAATATGCTCCCGTCCCCAGCGGAGGAATGTCAAAAGGATTTGTTTTACTACGTCTTTGTCTTTCCCGTGCAATATTTAAATTCTTATGCAGGAATCTCTAGGAGTCTCTAGGAGTCTGATAGTGTTCGTATTTATCTCATGTCTCCGAATACATCTCGGAGCAACATATTAGAGTAAGTGCTACTTTTAATTTTTTAAATAGGTATCCCTGATACTGTGAATCTCATAATGTACATAGCACATTGTAAAGTATATGTAAAATACGGAATATTAGTATCGAGCTAAATTTGAAATCTATGACGGAAATTCACAATGGGTTGCTATTTGAAGAGTATTATTTATAGAATAGGAAAAAAATAATAATTGCAATAATAAATAATTTGTAAGGATCAAATATAACAAAAAATATCGACACAATTAAATATTGCTACTCGATATGTCATCCGGTTTCATATTAGGTAATTTCAGATATTCTAAGGCAAAAATGCAAAAAATTGCTTACTCTCGATTTATAATACGGATTATCTGCACACTTCGGGAACAGAATCATATACATAAAGCTAACCGTTTAAAAAAATCTAGCGTTTTATCTGCACTTACGATCCACTGCCGTAACTTTTCAAATTTATATATCTTTTTATTAGTTGCCCGATAGAAATAATACGTTAAAATATAAAGTGAAGTTTACTGCAATACAGAATGAGTGAAAACTGCACCGAAATCGGCCGAAATATGCAATTTCTGAGGTTATAATGCACAAACGCGAAGATAAACAGGAAAAAAATCAATAATTAATGTTTTCTGTTCTATAACATTAAGAAAGACTTTTAATAATAGTTTTTCATATATCTTTCACGGACAGACAGCTATCATTTGCGATTTTATTATTGGTATAAACAGGTAAATATGGATTATCATGGAAAAAGATAGCGGAATTTGTTTTGAGAAGAACCTGTCGTATTCTGTAGTTCCAGACATGGGTTGTACACGAGGCCAAAAATAAGATTTTCTACGAAAATGTACCTTTTATTATATTGGATTAGCTCCCCATCAGGTGAGATCACGTCAAACACTGTACACTTTATGTAAGTAGAAAGATTTGGGCATACCATTTTTTTACTATGAATCGCAATGAAAATTGAAAACATTAAGTTTTCTTCATAAAACAAATGCAAAAAATGTGTTTTTCTTGATAAAGTAAAGAAAAATAATTTTACTGTAACGCTAAAAGCGTAAATTGCACATATAATACGGGATTTTAGATTAAATTTATTGGTTTTTCGCACAATGATAGGACATATCCATTTATTTCACTAATTAGATGATTTATAAATTAAATATTATAGATTATTACGTTTGTTTTTTACGTATTATCGCTCACGAAACTCTTTATCTGCAACCCTGTCTGAAATAAGGTTAAAATTTACTGTCTGCAGATAGTTAGGTACAACAAGATAATAAATAAACAAAGAGCACTTACTAAAATTAACATAGCTGTTCATCTAAACCGTAAACCATAATTATAATATCCGATGGATTTTTTTCCATAACATGTTTCGGTAAACTTTTTTTTTAATATCTTTTTGATCAACAATAACAATTCAGATGCTGCAACAAACAACGACCGATGCAATTTGTTAGAACACCATTAATGGGTAAATATAGTGAACGTGACATGACCAATACGATATCATTCAATTTTACTGCTTTAGAACCGACCTCAGATAACCCGGCGAACTATCGGCCTCCGTCTCCTAGATGTGATCCCCATACGCAAGTGGAATTCATACACAGCGGCCGATCGGCTCAAACGACTCTTAACATTACGATCATACAGGACAATAAAAACAAAACAAACGTTCCTTGATTATTGCGAAACGCAACACGAAATATTACATTCCGAGAAAAATAACAATGAACATTTTTATCTAAAACATATGAACGGGAGCGACTTCATATCTACTACCAGATGAGTCATAAATTTACAGAAATCAACAGTGACGGTGAAATGTGAGGCAAATTTCTCGCGAGGCAATTATTAACGGCCATGTAATTATGTGACCAGAACCACAAGAGATCAATTGTGGTCAATAAGGGTCGATTTGGCGGGTCACGGGCGTCCTAATTGTTGTTTTTCGACGGCTACAGTCGCCGAAAACTAAGCGTATCTCGCTGAATATAATTTACTACTCTTTAGTCCGCGTTTCTCATGTTTGCGCTTAATAATTGTAGTTCCGATGCTGATAAGCATTACGGTTTTAATAATAAAGCTATTCCGGAGGAAATTTACCGAGCAGCGCTCCGATTGTGATGAAGATTAAACGAGTTACATGATTTACAGAACGATGGACTTCAAAGCTAAAACCCCAGCAAACGCAGCCGCGAGAGCTTGGTGAGAGCACCGCCCACACCCGCGATAAGACACCTGCCCCATCCTCACCGATTTTATCATCACAGATCTGTCGTTCCTCACCACCTCGAACACTGTTTCGACGGTTTATTATCACTATCCGCTGTGCCATTTTAACAAATGTGTACACAAAGAATTAGGTATCGATCATAAAGTCTAACCATATCCAATTAAGCGACTTGCCTTAGGTTGTCGAAGTTGAGCTTGAGCCTTGTTATCGAGAGACCGAGCTCGCGGAAGCTGTGGTCGGCGAAGTCGGGCAGCTGGGAGTACGAGATGTCTAGGCCGATCTTGGTCTCGGGGTTGAACTTGTTGGTGAGGGCTCGCGAGATGTCCTCGTAGGTATTGATTCGTTGACAGATGACTAGAATGACGCCGGTGCCGGTGTCCTCACGACGGCAGGTGCACGGGGAGATCTCCCGGCGCATGGCACAATGAACGCTGGCTCCGGCGCCCAGCTGGCCGGCAAGCGCGCAGAGCAACGCGGCGGCGAGCGCAATCATCGTGTGTGCCGGTCGGGGCTGGTCGCGCTACTGAGGCGCTGCGCGAGCGCACGCGACTCCCGCCGACGCGCGACGAGGCGACGACGGCACCACCCCGCGCACGCGCATCCGCCAACCGTACGCACTCTGCACTTCTCTATTTTAGCCGTCGAAAGACACTTGTCACTATTGATTCACATGCATTATTGATTACTGCCAAATATGTAATAACCATTAAGGTGATTACTTAACGTGCACCCGCTTCGCGCGCTCATATAATATGATGCCGATATCAGTTGTGCACTCTTTAAAACAGAATGACACGTTCAATGCACTTACATCTGTGGCAGCTTTTTGTTTTATCATTTTTCTATTTATAGACAATTTCATTTATTTGATATCTACGACTGACCGTATGAAAGTAATTAATATTTATATTCGCAGATTTCATTAAGTACAGTATGATAGCAATTACAGTTCTTAGTTTATGCATTCCACTACGTATGGGAGATCGTAAAAATTCATTATCTTAATCTACATATACTATCATTATCTTGTAAAGATCACCTTAATCTTAGTTTTCGTTTTCATAATTCTTTGTATACGGCGACATTGTTTTTCAACTCCTGCCCTTTCCTACTTTTTTTATCCTATCTTCTCTGTTGCCAGTGCCACAAAACCTCATATCAAAATAATAACAAAGTATTTAATGTATTCAGTTAAAATTTTAACGTTTTACATAAATATAATTGTTTTATTATGTTTTTTTTATAATTCATATCAAAATAATATTGTCTCATCAAAATGCAATGTTTAATTAAAATATTCATTAATAGCATAATGTGTATATCGTAACCTTACAATACCATTATTACTGGTAGGTACCTATTATTATGAACTTAATAACATTTGCCATTTAATTGAAAACTGCAACTAAATTCAACCTATTATGAAACAACGATAATCAATTAAGTACAAATTAGGCGACCGTCGAATCATATCTAATTAGATTTCGGTGAATAATATACGTAGATGTACCTATCAATCAATTATCCTATCTATTAATTCATCTGTCAAATAATCAATAGATACATATCACAGAAATCATGTACCTAGCTTGATTAAATGAAGGAAATTTCACTGTTAAATATATTTGCCCGTCTGTTTGGGTAGTCCGACAGGGGATTCACGTTTCCACTGATAAAAGGTCATCAATTGGTCATATAAATAATTTAACAAAATCATTAAACTTATTGTGAGCAATCATTCAATATACTTTTCTGATTTTATAAAGACTTTTGTACAGCAATTATTTATTTAATAACCCTACGTAAACACTAAGACAGTTATACTCGTATCATTGAAAATTTATTCATTAAGACATTTAATTAAACATAAATTACTGATTAAATAAGAAATGCTAAAATTAGGTATAAAGGCGTAGGGCTCAATTTATAAATAGACATAGCGATTGCAATTCACTGCGCGAGGTGTGAACTAACCTTTTTATCATCGGTGGCGTCCATCAAACGTGGGGCTACTAATTTTTAGTAAACTAAGTTTTTTGGCATTCAGATCCCACGGACCACGGACCAATGGTTTCAAAGTCAAGCGGAACAACACGTAATCACTGTTAATTGGAATATATTTGCGCCGCTCCTACGTTACATATGTTACATGTTTGTTACAACTGCATTTTTACAACAAATACGCAGCGTTTTAATCTAAAAAAAGGGTAAAATGAAAGAGCCATAGCGGCATGTCCAAAAGAATTGCTCATCGAAATCACATGTATAGAAATTTTTACGCTCAAAGTTTGCTAATAAAAGCCCTTGTGAACTTGACATTGGGTTACTTTAGAATGTTATCTATATTTATCTAAAGTTTCAATCGATCTACGAGAATTTGGCCTGCATTTGAAAGTGTTATATTGAAGCCACGTCCATATACGAGGGTGCGTTTTTAAGTTCGCGGAATGAGGGACAAGGAGGGAAGATAGAATGTCAAAATTATTTTTCTT
>DWON01008985.1:0-11738 GCA_018251015.1 Phocides pigmalion okeechobee | reverse complement strand
AACTTCTGTTCTATTTGAGATTGGACGAGGTTGTCCATGGGCTGCAGTGACCACTTAACATCAGGTGGCCTGCATGCGCGTTTCTTACTCTTTCATGATAAAAAGTTGGCAGCATTACGGCACTGATTAACGATCGCAATTCTCTACCCGAGATATGAACCAGCCCTCTTGTCACCAGCAGCCCTGATCAAATTGATTGAATTTTTATTGAAATTCTGACATCACGTAGCAAAGATTTTGAAGTCAAGCGGAATACGTAATCGTTGCTAAGAGGAACTTATTTCCATCACTTAGCTTCTTCTCCAGTCTCTGCCGCAGCTGCGGTCCTCAACAGCGTTGCTCCGAGACGAGAAGGGCTCAAAGTATCGACGCATGATGCGTCCTATACGAGGTTCCTCCCCCGCTCTCAAGAAATCGATGTCTTGCCATCCCACAGCTTTCCTTCAGCACGTACTTGCTTCAATGGTTATAAAACCCAGGAAATACCGATAGTGGCAAGCGCCGGTTTAAAGACGTCATATTTACTGAATTTATCTTTGAAGTTATTGTGTGCATTCACTTTTTCTCATTGATTAAGTCTATTAAAGTACCGTTTTTGCTACATTGAACTAATTTTAATATAAAACGGTATTTACGCTACATAAAATTTTGATTATTGTGCACAGCATACCAAATTGCGAAAAAATGAATGAATTTATACCGTTGGCGCACCGCACGGGAATTTTCCGCTTCTGTTTTTCCGTATTATTATAAAGAGTATGAATAAAAGATTTTTGGAGTTCAAAAATGCAGGAATACCGCTTGTATTAAAATCTTGTTTTGTCGACTACCGGTTTACCATATACGAGACAAGGGTAATGGATTTTGAAGCTACACACCGAAGATCTAAACTGCAAGTATGCATGTATGTATGTTAACTTAAGCTATACTTTGATCAGGTAAGTAGCACCATCTCATTATCCGCCTTAGTACTTATGTTTCAACGGAGGCATACTTACCATGCGTAGGAGTAGTATCACATATAAGTACGACCTCAAGTAACACTTCAATTCTGCTTGCGGTTGTATGGCCATTTCTATGAGCTGCAATAATCATTTAACAATAGGTATGTATCTTTAAACATAAAAAACTAGTTGAACTATACAATAATTTGTGCTAATATTAAATCATTATTATTGAAAAGAAATTTAATTTTCACTTTATTCGGTAAATAAATCTCCCATTTATTAACCGAAAACTATAGATCCCTTGAGAAGGTACCACCGTCCGTCTAGTATTTTGGTTGCAGGTGCGATACTCTTAAATGTGCGGTAACCATCAGCGCTAGTAGCAATGCATCTACATGTAACCACAGAGACGTCTTGAGTTCTGTTTGAATTTGGATGTACGATAATAATAATGAAACGGCTACGAGTATAGCGTCATTTGACTTAATGTACACTGCACTCTCATTTGCTATTAAATAAGTTATTATTTTGGTAATGTATAAATAAATTTAGCTTTAACTTAATATTTGGTTTGAAACGTATATGAAAAATGTCGTCGTATCGCAATCGTTTCGAAGTCGAAAGCACTAAACGACCTCCAGGCAGTAACACCTATTTATTTGGCTCAAAAGACCTTATTAAGTATTCAATAGAATGTTTACTACACTAATTCTACGTCTTGTCGCAGACTTAACACCTTCTGATTCAAAATTGTTAGAAATATATATTTTGATTTCTCCTTTCTATTCACAAATGCTTTGATTGACGGTCTTGGGAATGGATTGGATGGAAAAGAAATTTTACTCAGTATTTTTCATCAAAGTTCGTTGACACGAAGTTGATTTTATCAAATCTTAATAAAATTTTAAGCGGCTAACAACTTTAAATGGATTACATTTTTTTAATCTGAACTTTTATCAAATTGTAATGAAAGAAATTAATTTTTTAATATGAATTCAGAGACAAATTTATCAATTATTGGTGGACATCACAGGACACGTTGCGTAGTTTATAGTTTGAGATTGGGATATGTGTGAGTTATCCAAAGATCTTTTTTATATGGAAGGTCTTTTTTATATTAGATAAGCAACAAGCGCGCAGGTCATCTGACGTTAAAATGTTTTTGCAGCCCACGCCATCTACGTCCAACCTCAAACACGACTTAAGTTCTACTTGACGTCATGCGTAGATGAATCGCTAATTCTGAGAACTGAGATAGACGCCTAGCTTGTAGATGTTTCCGGAAACCGCACGTCTCCAATCATAACAAGAACTGCTTTACGGCGGATTATGAGGGCGGCGTTTGTGCCTACCCGAACCTGTTGTTCTATCACCAGTAAATCATTCATGTGTTCATTACCACATTATGTCAATTTTATGACATCAAGTGAAATCATAAACAAATTTCTGAAGGTGGGAGAACTAGTAAGGAAGTACCACCTCCGCCCTCATAATCCACCATAAAGCATTACTTGTGTTTCGGTTGGAGAAGTGTGGTTGCCGGCTCCACTTTGAAGCGAGGCGACCATCTTAGTCCTCAGGAGTAGCAACGTATCTACGTTTGAGCTCAGATACGATTTCCGTCGTTTTTGAGGATGGACGTAGATGTCTATGGGCTGGGACGATTTAACATTAGGCGGTTTACATGCTCATTTTCTACTCTTCTCAAATAAAAAAACTCAAGTCGAATCAAATGAGAATCGATCGCACAAAGAGAAATGTCGTTAAACAAACTAGATCAATAAGTTGCTATTTTTTGAAGACTACTATGGTCATGTGACAACTGAGTTAGACACCTACGCCTTAGCAACTAAATGCAATAATTGTTTTATAAGCAAAAAATATCGACCTTTTCTGTTATTTACAATCTATATAAGCCACAGAGTTGTTTGTATATGATTCAGATTAATGGAAATCAAAGTTTACTAATATAATCATCCTTGTTCCCAGGTCTACCAAACGACTTATCCGTATACTGGCACCAGTACCCGTACAGCCTTGGCGTGGTGTTCTGCAAGCTGCGAGCACTCATTTCCGAGGCGTAAGTGTTTTATTTCACAATTTTGATTTTTACTTGTGAGAAGAACAGTAAACGAGCATGCAAATCACCCGATATTAAAAACTTGCAGTCCATAGACATCCACGTACAACCACAAACACGCCCGAAATCCTATCTGAGCTAAAACGCAGATACGTTGCTACACATGACGAGACGACTAAGATGTTCACCTCGCTTCAAATTGTAGCCGAAAACCGCACCTCTCCAACCGAAACACAAGTAATGGTTGACGGCGGATTATGAGGGCGGCGGTGGTACCTCCCGGTGGAACTATACTTCTTCCACCTTCATATATAAATGTGTTTCAAAGCCGTTATGTAAGATTATATCCAATTTTAATATAACAATAAGTACTTTTATAAAAATTATTGTATTTACTTCGGCTAAAATGTCATTAGCAATAGCCCTCGTCCGCTTTACTCTCTCTTTTCAAGTAGGGACAGTAACAAAAGAGCCTTTAAGTAATAACTTCTTTTGTTGTCAATGAAAGTAATGTTTGGCTTTCGTAAATATCTTTAAAAATACACTTTGAAGTGAGGCAACTATCTTAGTCCTCAAGAGTAGCCTCAAGGATTTCGGTCGTGTATGTGGTTGTACGTGGATGTCTATGGGCTGCAACTACTTAACATCAGGTGGTTTACATACTCGTTTTCTACTATTCTCACTTAAAAAATAACATATCTTATTCCAACCCATTTTTGTTGCAAGTATTGAAAGTATTTTTCAATTTCTATTAAGTGAAAGTGGCTCACGTAGTACATATATGTATCTTTTAATTTCTTTTATGTTGTTTTCATAGTCTTCTAGTAAAATGACTGTGACATACGGACAGGCGAACATGACGGACAAATAAAGGTAAGAAAGGTTTAGCTATTTAGCTGCTGAACCCTAGAAAACATACCGATTCAACATAAAATTTTGTATACATATCAAAAATTCTTATAATAAAATCTCTTTTCACGACCCAGTAACGAAAGCACATACGAATTTGAAATTCTTGCTGGCGCAAGTCGGGTGGAACCGTATCGCATGCTGACTGCGAACATTTTGTGCTCTGGACTCTAAATAGTGTTATTATTATTTGTATACCTTTTTGCGGAATTTTGCTTACGTCAACCTTTATTTAACGTTACCTTAAACTAGTACCTTAAAATGTTACATAATTTATGCAGATTATAGTTATTCGTTATTTACTTTTGGACATCATATCGTAACTCAAGAAGTGAATTTTGTATAGTGTTTAATATATTCAAATTCAAATTAGTTTAATAATGGACATTTTAAATAGTTGTAATACATTCAGTTTTATAAATACATTTCCAACAAAAACAGGTTACTTAAACTATATTCAGTGGCTGGAGCCATCCTTTTAGGCACTATAAGAATGCCAGTGCCAAGAGGCCCCGCTCTTCTTAATATTTATTTATATATTCTCTAAAAGTAGCGTTAAAACGCATACCGTGACAGGTTGACACGGTAACAATATACCATCAAATTTAAATTTCAAGACTGCTTCAAAGTATTGATGTTTTTTTAGTGTTTTCTGCACTAAGTGCCCTTGTAAATAAATATGTAAACTCAGTAATTTTTATAAAGATTAACAACGCAACAAGTATAATAAAATTGAAAAGCAATAGTTTCTAAAATATTACACCGTATAGTATTACAGTATATAAATTCGGAATTATTATAAAAGAGTAGGTAATACAATGTTTTCTCAAAATAATTCTGTTAGCGCCCATTAATAATAAGGGGTCAATAATGAACAAACGTCTAGATTTCATGTTGTGAAACAAAGGTGATCTGAAAAGTGATATAGGTATTTGTAATTGACGTGTATTGACGTGTGGCGGCGGCCCAACACACGCCGACCGACCATCCGTCCGCTCAATGTTATTATGGTAGCTATAAAATTTTCTGTATTTTTATGCCTTGTTCCTGAACAGACGTTTCATCTAAAAGAAAGCTTTCTACATTTATAGCCTGACGTATCACGGTTCACGGTTGCCACACAAAGTAAAATATACAAATACCCAGACAAAAAGAAATCTAAATTAAATTCAGATGTGTTTTTGGTCGGGAGTCGAACCCTTTGCGTAAGTAAGTATACATATATTTTTAAATAAATATAGTACTTAAACGACGCATATTATAAGTATATAGAATATAAATGAATCCCTATTTATCTTGGTTACGCCATAATTTAAGAACGTCTTTACCGAATTCATTCATATTTTTTATAAGCTTTAAAAAATTGAGAAATTATTCGGATGTTACAAATATAGAAAATTCTAGAAAAAAAAACCCACGTGGACGAAATCACAGGAAGCAGCTAGTTATCAAATAAAAATGTCTTAAAAAACTTTTAAAACTCATTTAGGTCAGAACAACTCACATCATACTCAAAACTGTTATGATAAAAATGTAACTATTCCACTAGAACGAAGTCAGGAATTTCGAAAACAAACGGATAAACCCATTTTTCTTGAACAGCGTTGAGTGTTTTCTATAGTTGAAAGACTTCTTTGTGGAACAATAATGTAGACGACGGAGCACTCTGCGGAACCGGTGCATAGCAAAACTACTTAAAATACAAGTTTTTATTTTATACAATTGATGTAGCAAACGAGCACGCAGTCTTAATGATTGCAAGTGCTACTAGTGTCCATAAGTATCTCTAAAAATTCCGAATAGTTTTTTTTATATAAGAAGAGTAACAAACGAGCATGCAAACCACCTGATGTTAAGCAGTCGCAGCCCATAGACATCCTAGTACAACCACAAACAAGACTGACTTCCTGTCTATAGCTCGAACGTAAATACGTTGCTACTCCTGAGGACTAAGATGGTCGCCTCGCTTCAAAGTGTAACTGGCAATCGCATCTCTCCAACCGAAACACAAGTAATGCTTTACGGCGGATTATGAGGGCGACAGTAGTACCTCCCCGATCTAATTGTAGTTCTCCCACTTTTAAAATAGTAGTACAATAGTTCTGTCATTGCCACTTCTAATAACTAAATGTGTGTATGTGATCTGGAAACCGCCCCTCTCGAAATACAAAGATAACTTCGTTTTAGAAATCGTTGCGGCCGTGGTACCTTCCTGTTCAAATTTCAGTTTGATAAATTATTTACATAACTCCTTGTGAATTTGCGTATTAATCCGTACAAAGCAAAGTTTGTTCCGTCAGTATTCTTAAATGGAAAATATAGGTGTTTTGTTCTGTGTATTTAGTTCAAAGGTGGGTTTCGATAGCGTGATTCAATATTGAAACTTGTGGCGCTGTGGTCAGACTTAGTCTGAAACAAGTGTCGACAAAGAAGTAGACGGGCATGGTTTAAAAATTATATATGATTTCAAATCACACAAATCATTCCAATACAAGTGAAAGATTCGCTTGTCTGTTCGTGGATTATATTTAAAAAAAAATAATAGTTTGGAGGGCTGAAAATAAGTTAAAATAAAAAAACTTCTCGACTTTTAAAAATATATTTTACTTACGTTAAATTCATATTTAGTTTGTAGTTGTTAGTCTGTTGTCGGTCAGTTTGTATGTGTTTGAAATTGTATCACACCAAAACTACTAAATTTAATTCTTAGGACTAAAATATGTCCGTAAGTTTCTTAAAGTAACTTATAGTTCTTATTTCATTAACGTCGGTCTACACTATCTTATTATATTTTAAGGTCGGATGTCATAGCGGTGTTTAACCAAAAACAATTTTATGTAAGATAAATACGCAAAGCGAGAGTGGTGTGTGGCGAAGAATTAAATGTACACAAGGCTCATTAGTGAAAATAAAAGTTAACTCTTACTTATCCAATCATTAAGTGTGTGTAAATACCTCATAATAAAATAAAGTATTTGAATATGAATTCGAATTTAATATAATTAAACCCTGTCGCGTCTTTTATGTAACAAAATTCTACGAATTGTTGCGGTGATAAGTCTTTGATACCCTTAAATGTATACATTGTATACTGTAAGATAGAATCTTTCTTAGAAACCACGTTTTGAAGTCACTTCCATAGAGATGAAAGACTTCGCTAGCAAAAGTTAGAAATAGCTGAACATGTTTGAGCTTAATGCTTACGCCACCCACGGAGAATTTCTTGGAATTACTCAGTGCCTTTGCATCACGTTATTTTAGAAAACAATATATACGTACTATATATACTATATTATATACCCAATAGGTATATAGAAGTGCCTATAGCTCGACGGCTTGTATAAACCGTACACAGTTAACAAAAATAAGCAACATCGTACACAGTCAGCTATCGGATAGTTGAACGCTAGAAGCAGTACATGCTCTCATACTTCTCAGCACACTCTAAGTAGTCGGCTAGGTCTTGATCGATACCAATGGTTAAACCTTGTAGATGGTCTCGTGTCACATCCAGAGTACAAACTGTACTTTAATTAATGTTATAAAAGCTAAAATTAAACATCTTAATAGAATAAAAACCTTTTATAAAAAGTACAATATTCACTAAAAATGTTGATTTAATGTAAAAGAAAAAGGATTTTATTCATATATTTTGTCTCTTTTTTGCTAGTAAATGTCTTTCAACTACTGTACATGGGCAAACAGAGGAAAATATACAGACGGGCTACGTAAACTGTCCTCCAAAATGCCGCTTTCCGTGCTCCTGAATACAGTAAATATTGTTTGTCACTTTTAGTGCTTGGTAACATCTACCATATATCAAATGCTACAACGAATATGTTCCATCCATCTTTCAATCCTTAAAAGTGCATGGATGGTATCTGAACGAGATTTTTCATGAAATTAAAAGTCCTCAGCATCTGTGATCAAATTCAAGAACTTGGTTGATCCATGGACGGCAATGAATTACCATCAGTTAAGCTACACGTTCATTTGCTCCTTCCATAAAAATATGAGATATTATCATAATTCGATTTTTTTTTTCTAAGAAAACTATCGAAACAAAAAATGTTTATTCTTCTTAGAATAGCTATGAACTTTTTTACAATTTCATTATCTCAATCAATCAAATTAATCTTTTTTATAAAATTGGGATCTCTTCAATCCGATATAATTTAGAGTTCTGTACAACGACTTAACGTAGGGTTATCTATAATCAAATCAAAAAGTCCTTTTAGACTCCTTTAGACTTTG
The DNA here is from genome assembly GCA_018251015.1 of Phocides pigmalion okeechobee. Classification (NCBI taxonomy): domain Eukaryota; kingdom Metazoa; phylum Arthropoda; class Insecta; order Lepidoptera; family Hesperiidae; genus Phocides; species Phocides pigmalion. The sequence goes on along the minus strand of DWON01008985.1, from coordinate 3,548 downwards.
TCAATTAATTACTCAGGAAACAATGATTGTACAGAAAATGGAAGGATGGTCTTGAAAACTGCTAGACGCAAAATTCCCTTTAATAAAAAAACGCACTGACAAAACGTTTACCGTTAAATGGATCCATTCTTGTCAATATATAAATTTATGATGTCTAGCCGTGACATTTATATACACTTTATTAAATATTTACAATAACGAAAATCTTAAAACGAATTGTAAAAGAGTTTAGTTGTTTAGGTTAGGACCTAAACAATCTAAAGGGAGTCCGTGCTCATGCGGTTCCAAGAACGCTAGCAGCATTCTCGCGTTTAATAGCAATCGTAATTCCCTGCGCGAGATAATAATCAGCCGTCTTGTCACCGGCGCGTCAATCATAAGTGATAATAATTTTTTGAAAAAAAAATTTTCACACGGACCCCACGGACTAAAGGTTTCAAAGTCAAGCAGAACAAATACATAATTACTGCTTAGGACATATTTACTCCGCTTGGTTTCTTCTGCAGCCTCTGCCGCAACTCCAGCCCTCGACGCCGTTCCGCCGAGTCGAGAAAGAGCCAATCTATTGATTAATTATGGGTAATTGATTCCTATAGAGATGAGTACAGCAACGGAGCCAACTAGTGGTACTATTATTATTGACCAATTAACGACAGATGTTGAAATGAGGACAACGTAAAACTGTTCTCTGTTTCGATATAACAGTGACAATAATGGTTGATTTTGCGTCTAAAATAATATTATGGTGGAATTCTTACTTTTTATATGTACCAGGTACTCACAATTAACGATGTTTGATTGCCGATGTTTTATACCAGTTGCATGGTACTGGTCAATGGTGACTATATAGCAAAATTACTGTATAGTTTGGAGGGTATACATAGGTAGATAATACTATCGCCACATTTACTTTAAGACGCATTTTACTTTTTAAGAGTAATAAGCATCTGTGATAGGTGTAAAATAGAACTCCCTATGTATATATTATGTATATATCCCTATGTATTGTATGTTGATATATTTGCACGTAATATGTTGTACTTCTGTGACGTGGTTAATTAATATATTTATTATGTATTCAAATATATCTTAACGAACAAAATAATGAATAAACGAGAATAAATAATACAAATAAAAATTTGGTGTTATATCGGTGCGTATAAATACACGAGAATAAATAATACAAATAAAAATTTGGTGTTATCGGTGCGTGCAAGTTCTTCCCACGCTAAAATTATGTTTTATATCAATGCACGCAACTACCTCCCACGCAAAAAATACGCTCGATTTTCACAAACGCGTTAATAGAAGTAGAACATTCAAAATCACACAAAATGGCATTGATCATACCCCTTTGTGCCTTTACATTCGACAGATTATTTATTGGGTCGTGAATTTCATTTCATATAACTGATAACCGAGCACCGCAAGCGATCACCATCTGAACCGGTATGTGATATAATCAATTACATACGATACCAATTGATTTATAGATTGAATTATCGTTTGTGAACAGAGGAGTAATTGCCTGACGTTAATTTTGTAAACAGTAAAGTTTTTTTTTATTAAACAGTGAGAAAAAGTAAATTTGCGATACTAATTGTACTATGTTAGAAAAAGAGTAACTAAGTAGGTAAATAGTGTAAGAAACTCACATCAATGTTTAGTATTTGTGATTTTGCGACTGCATCAATGCTGCAATGCATTTTGACAACTCTCTGCGTTCATGAACGATCAAAAATACAAACAATTGTAGTGAAGCTGCATCATTTTTTGGTGACATATTACTGTAATCAGTAGCGGTATCCAGAGCTGATAGTTCAATGGATGTGTGCAAACGACTCGATCGTCGCGATAGGCGATTTTACGTGTGTGGTGTGGAATGTTTGGTCGCTGCTTTCGTCTTCCGAAAGGACTCCAATTTTTTGAACACTGATGATAACGGTATCCAAAACGCAACTAATTTGTAATAACTGCTATGGCGTTTATTGTGGTTTCGTTAATGCTACCTAAATAGTAATCAGGACTGATTGCGTACGGAAGGTCACGCAGTTCGTCTGTACTTTGAGTCGCAAAAAGCTGATTGCAAATTTTCACAAAATTTGGTTCATTATAGCATATTGCCGAATAGGTAATAATTATATCAACATCAACCCATTTCTAGCCCATTGTTGGTTCTTTTTAGGATTATGTCATACAACATCACTTTAAATATTTGATGAAGAACTTTTGAACATGTAAATTTCTTCATCAAATTAATGAACATATAGAAACATCGTAATACACACCTATGAGCGACTTCAAGTAGGAGTTGTACGGAGGCACCGAAGAGGTTTCGGTGAGTAAAAATCTCAAATAACTCAGGTTATGTGAGATATCTTTCCCTCAAAGATCGCGAGTCTCATGAAGATTTCGCCCCGACAAAAAAAGGAGCTGTTACAGATGTTTATGGGCGGTAATAACTCCACTCTAAATTACGTGAACTGAATGCAGTTAATACAGATAGTATTAAGCCTTTCTTTGGTAATAGTAATTACGCCTATCTGTGGCTTCAATTGTACACAGACATGGGTTCTCAGTTTCTTGCGAAGTACTTCTATCAGACCTTTAAAGGACACATTTCTGAAAACAACGTTTTATACTATTAGACATGTAGTCTGTATAATATTTGCTTTAAAATTAAGGAAAGGTGTACTCTAAAGCGTTTATTTATCTTTACACGTTACTCAACCCTCGGAACTTTTTGAGACATTATCAACATTTACACCCACGACATTACAGGTCGTAAAACAATAGTTCCACCGGGAAGGTACCACCGCCACCCTCATAATCCGCGTAAAGCAATTCTTGTGCTTCTGTTGGACAGGTGTTACTGGCTACATTTTTAGCGAGGCGACTATCTCAGTCGTTAGATATAGCAAGACCCTCAAGTAGGACATTCCCAGTTGGAGATGGTACGTGAATATGCAAAGGCTGTAGCGAACATTTAACATCAGGTGGCCAGCATGCCACGTTTGCTACTCTTCTCAGATAATAAAAAATATATGATTTTAAGCTAATATCACCGCCGAATTTATTTTTTTTACTAAGTACTCTCGAGTTAAAATATCGTCAATGAAATATCGAAAATCGTTAATCGTGAGTACCCGGTACATAGTAAAAAGAAAAAATAATAGATCTTTACCTATGAAATTGCCGTTCTGCCGTACTGACAATTTCAAATCACAATAATAACAACAATAAAAATTTTTTGGCTGATAATTCTAATTTCAAATTAATTTTATTTTAAAAGCATAGAATTACTTTTTCTAAAATCGTCATTTGTTTAATAGTTAATGTTTTGTTATCAACGATTTCGAACATTTTTCGTCGTCATGGACAAGTTAAAAATTCGAGTAATTATGGAGTATGAGTACCGTCGTGGCAGCAATGCGGCACAAGCGACACGCAACATCAACGACGTTTACCGTTCTGGAAATTTTGACCTGAAAAATCAACCCCGTGGTCGTCCAAAAACTTTGGTCGACAATGACGAATTAAAGGCGATT
>DWON01008984.1:0-11738 GCA_018251015.1 Phocides pigmalion okeechobee | reverse complement strand
CGATTGCTATCCAGCGCGGGAATGCAGCTAGTGTTCTTGGAACCATGCCGCATGGGCACGGACTCCCTTTAGATTGTCTTTAGTTTAGGTTTTTATTTTAATTAGTTTTAAGATTTTCATCATATAAAATAAATAAAAACAAATGTTTCTGATTTCAAAACATAACAAACATGATAACATGACTTGCCCTCATCCCAGTTCTCATTATAGATCTAAGTGATCTGACAATCATTTCACGGATGACTACCTACCAATTTAATAGTTTACTACACAATATACCAAAGGATAATAGGCATCGAGCCCTAAAGAAACAATAGTATGTCATGGTAAATGAATCACGACCTTGCTTTGTCGGAAGCGAATACTTATGTCAACAAGAGTTTTTTTAATGAATTCTAGCTTGTCCACTTTATAACGCCATGTGATGCGACCATGATAACGTAAATTGATTGAGATTTACGACCCGACTTAATCTTCTATATAATTTTAAACAAAATAAAACCTTTACTGACCTTTGATAGGTCTTGGATTAGCGATCTTGATTGCTAAGCCAGAGGATGTGAGTTCGATTACCACCAAAAATATTTGCGATTTAGGCACGAGTACCTACGTGCATGTTTATAAGTCATCCGATCATTATATAACAAGTTTTCCGTACTTTATTTGGATCAGATAGCCGTATACCATAATATTATTTGTAAATATTTCAATTTATAAGGACAGTAACACATGTTACACTGAAGGAAGAGCAGTAAAAGGAACAGAATAATTTACATATTCCTTCAGTCTGAAACGCCAACAATTTAAATCGTAGATATATTATATTACTGTTATTATTCATTTAACACATATTGACGTATTGATTATAATTATATTTATATACTTCGTTATACTAACGCTAATGATGTGAGGTAATTCATTGTAACAATCCGATTATCCTGTTACAATTGTCATGATGATGCTCGTTTTATATTAAGTTGTCGCATGTAAATTATTTTATTTATAATTCGTTTTCAATATTAACATATTTCGCATTACTATATATACTTGACATTTATTTTATAATGTTACTTTTTGATTTTTTAAACATAAAAATTAAACAGTTTTGAATGTATATAATTTGATTTGATCTATCTTGTTATGAGTTTAAGATGGAGAATTTTAAAATTCATGGTCAGGCTTGCCTAATGACTATTTATAATGAATGTACTGTACTCACACTGACAATCGTCATCAGTTGTAGCAAACCAACTAACGATGGGAAACACGCTGATTGCCCAGACAAATCAAAATCTTGTCATCCTAATGACTTGTTGAAGAGTTGAATGATGCAATGACATTGTCATACAAAGTGATGTTGAACTATTTGATGTACTATTGCAGAGGCATATCGTTGGTAGCTGATGCTATATACGTTTCTGGCGAGAATCCCAGTAGTAGCATTGACCATGCATTTCCTACTTTATCCGAAGGTCTTGGCTATGCTGTGCGGAAATTCCCAGTTATGCTAGAAAATATGGCACACCTAATAAGTTACCATTCTTGACAACGTTTCCTGATGATGATGGTTAGAAATAGTTGAAGTTTATTTTTTGTCATCTGCAGCCAACAACTGATATGCTCAACAAATATCCTTTTCCTGCCTGGTATTTGTATTCCTGGTACTTATTGGTATTCCTGATACTTTTTACTTATTTGAATAATGTTTTGTATTAAAAAATATTAAGTAAAGATTACAATAAATTTTCATAATACAAACAAAATAAAACAAGTGAATAAAATATAACTATATATTCTTTTCTTATTACGGAATCACTAACTTTGCACCTACAGACATAAATTTTAATACTAATCCTGCGCTGATTTCAAAAGAATCTCTAAATCAATAGATCTACGTGGTAAATAATAATAAAAAGTTAAAGAGACAGACAGACCTCACAATTATCGATCTATCTAGTTACAATTCTGAATATTCCTGCGTTTCAAGCTACGTTAAGTCAATGCAACGATTCACACGGCCCGGTTTGCAATGGTATGGGTATGGTTATTTATAAATATTCGTACACATTCTTGTGTCTACGTTCAAATTAAACGTAATGCAAGAATTTGTTACCACAGATATGGATTAATTACGTAACACGACAATATATAGACGACTTAAAAATTCGCTTATATTTAAGTTTGACCTTTGTCCTACAAACGTTAAAAGTTAACACGCTTCAACGATTTATATATTATATATGTATTTTATTATATATATTAAACATGAGTTATACTTTAGAAATAAGTAGAAATAAAAATATTTTATAGAATAATAAACACGTTTTTATAAATACTAGGCTATAAAGCTATATATGTTTAGAGTAAAAGAATTGTGAGTACCTTTAGATATATTCATGTTGTCAATTGGCTTAACTCTCGTTTTTTATATTAAATAGTCACTGCAGCCCATGCACATGCACATACAACTCCAAACAAGAAACATGGACTACTCGTGAGGACTGAGATGCTCGCCTCGATATGAAGTGCAGCTGGCAACCGCACCTCATCATCGGAAATATAAGAGTAGTTTTACGGTATTTTCATCATAAGCACAATAGTTTCAATCGATTATGAGGTCTTGCTTCGTCAACTCCAGTTGATCTCTTCAAATTCGCAACGGACACTTTAATTGACAATACAAATGCTAATACTGAAAGTTCTTAAAAACCACACATCTTAAGAGAATTCCGTGAATTGCAACAATCCCATACGCGATTAGGATAAATTGTTCTAATGTAAAGTTATAGTTACTATCTTCCGAATATCTTCAAAGTATCTCAGTGGTATCTATTATGCCGTTAGAACTACACATAAATGCCAAGTTTCAAAACGGTACAATACAAAGCGCGTGAAATTAAGATTACATTGAAATGTGAATTTCATTCAAACACAGGTCTACTTCATTTAGCGTGTTAAAACCAAACCAATTGTTGTAGCGTGTTAAAACCCTAATCAATTGTGACAGAGTACGCTTGAAGAGTGAACCAGATTTCAATGTATATTATTTGTATTTCGCGCGACGTACAAAGTAAGTCATTCATAAATACAAATTTAGTAGCGATGACACGTGAAGAGGGAGATCCAGATTTTCATGTGACGTAACCGTCTGGATGCCACAGTACACTGGCGCCGCGGGACCCTGGCTCGCAGACCACCCTAACAAGAGCATTGTAAGATTGATTGCCGAAATACTAACGTCACAGCTTATAACACAGATATAATATGACGTTTTCACGCCTGTTATGGATGACGCCTTTGAATTAATTTGCTTTGAATTAATGCGTCATTATTTCATTTTAATATTAAATACGACAAACAATGACTACTTGATGTCATTAAATATTTTATCTTTTAAGATTAGGCATAGTTTTAATATATCTAGATTAATTGGACAAGCTCTACATTTGAAAGGCATGAATAGGGATGATTTATAATATTAGAAATAATAATTATAATGAAATAATTAAGTGGCAGGCGTAATAAAGAACCATCATTGTAACTTTCGCTCAATCATTTAATAATAGTACTCAGTTTCAAAGTCCTTGACCCGTTACGCGTAACGAAAGCACCTCGATTTTAGTTGGGTTTCGCCCAATTCGCAAACATTACTTGATAGTGTTTGCGACTTTCTAGTCTCGTGACTCGTGCTCCGATGGCCAGTTCCAAAATAACCAAGAGTATGTACCAATATATTTGAAATGAAAACCGAATGATAACCGATAACGAGCGATTTTTATTAGAACTTTTTTAGACTGATTTTGTCAATGTTTGTAGCAATACTTATAAGGTCAACATTAGGTGTCATAATCTAATTTATATGAAATTGGAAACAGACAGTAATCATCTGGAAGACGGCAGGACCGTTTGCTAAGTTATCACAGGCACCTTTGTACGAATAAGCAATATTAAAGAGAAGTTTCGCTTTAAATCGATTTTAAATCAAAAATCTAATATTAGCATCTAACTTCCTAATAATTTTCCTAAAAAAAAGAATTAAAACACTCTTCAAATATACATACATTTTTCAAAATGCCGGTTGTGGCCGTTGTACTCTCGTCTAAGATTTTATGGCGAAGTTAAAATTAAATGTATTTACACTGAAAATTCGGTAAAGGTCGGAAATAATGCCTTGACCTAACAATGATAAAAGCAACCGGTCAATTTGGCACTCATTCCGTTTTCATATGTAAATAATGTTCTATTTACGTATAGGAAGTTATATAAGTTCGACTTATACGAGTAGTAGTCTCCGCGAAATTTGGGAAAGTATGAAATTGGCCCTTTAAAATTTTAAAGTGCGATTTTAGGAAGGAGAATCTAGATCATTCAAAGATAATTTACAAGTTATTATTACTTGGCCGTTTAGAAAATTACTACCATTTAAAATGAAAATGGGAACGAAAATATAACGTATTTATAACCGTACAATAACATTCCATTCTACTCTAACTTTGGTAACTAAAACTTTGTTAGTGATAATGGCCGTTTTACTACAACAACCTTTAAACAGTATTTAGAATTTTTCAATTTATTTGCTAATGACATACTATTTCTTTGTAATAATGGTGTACATAAAAGAGGCATCCACAAAAACTTTGTTTACTGCCTACCGGCCATGATTCATTGTTACAACGATAGAACATTTCTTTAACCATGTTTAACAATTCGAATACGATCATGATTCTATTTATGAGAGTTTCCAATGGAATCTTTCAGGTGACATTTCATTAGGCTTTACCATTCATACCATTCAATAGATTAACCACGCGAGAAAATGAGGTTCATGAATACGTATAATAGAATTAAATTCTTGTAACATATCGACTTCTTTATGAGAGATATGTGACGTCAGTTCAGTTTAAGCAACGTAACGGAACACGATGCCATATTATATTTAAATTAAAGAAAAACTCCGTTTCAGATAGTTCACTGTTTATAAGACGGAGTTACTTGAGTAAGAATCAATTTAACCTTTAGGATTAGTCTTTCAGTAATGAAATACATACACTGAATATAGAATTCGTGAAGAAACCTTTTGTTCAAAACAACTGAGAGCAACCTAGTAAAGCTGGTATTAGATACTTATGACGTGATAAAATTTTAATATCCCGTACGTTTTATTTGATCCCTTTCATTTGTGAATCTTCCACTAAGAGAAATGTATCGCACTCGAGTTGTTATGTATCTACTTTTACAAGTCCAATGTGGATTAACAATCCATAAACATTCACCTCGGTATCTATATAGTATCCTGATACAGTCCATTACCATTTACGACTCTGTAAAGTGATTAGATTCCGTTAAGAAATGACGTAACTGCATAAAATGAGTTTCAATAGCTCTTGTTTCATGTTTCGAAAGCAAACAAAAATGTTAATTCAGTATTGATAGAAATTGTCGACATCAGGAATGTATGCAGACTACGGTCACCGATTTTTATTTTATTTTTGGTTTAAACGAGATAAAAAACGCTCGTTTGCTATTTGTAACAATTAAAAACACAGTCCTAAAAATTAATAAATTTGACGCGATTTCTCTAAAGAAAGGGTAATCAACGAAGAAAGTTTGTCTATATAACAAGATAGATATTTTGTACAAAATGGATCTACAAAATAGCTGGGCAAGTTTTTTGTCACGCGTGTTTATAAACCGAGTCCCAAAACAGTGGTGGAAGGGCGGCGTGGCCCAGTAAGCGAGTTTTTACATCAGGACATAGCTACTTGTATTAAAAGTGATTACATATTAAAACACTTGTTGCCTTTATCACTACGGCTAAAAATTATCTTTAGGGTAGTTGTACCGGTAGAACTGGTTTTTATAATAAATACGTCACGATTAATATAAACAAACAAATACATATATTTGATAATTGGATAATTCTATCAGTCCATCTAACTGAAGATTTAGCGTCCCAATTGTTGAAGAACTATTAAATATGTTTTTAAAAAATAACTAGTATTTGTTTCACGGCAATATTCATGTTATTGATAAGAGCATTTTTCTGTTTCAGGATTAATAACCAACCGTAATCGAGTAAAGTCTTATATCTGCAGATGAAGACGCGTTGCCATTCCTGACGACTAAAATGATGTACTCACTTGTAACTAAAGCCGGAAACCGCACCTCTCTATCCGAAACTCCGTCAGTTTATTTGTTAAGTTTGATAAAAACTCCAGTGTAGTGTTTTGGCAAGTTTATACATATTTAAACCTTTCACGGGTTCTACTAATCTGCCAAGACCGCTTTGGCCTCTCCCATTTATGGCGAATAACCAGAGTATAGCAGAGGAAAACAAAGAAAAACAAAAGAACGCAAACAAAAACAAAAGAATCAACACCATATTCCATAGTCAATCAAGGGTTGAAAACAGGCCATATTTAATGTGAGAACAGTAGCAAACGAGCATGCCATCCACCTAACTTTTAGTAGTCACTGCAGCCCATAGGTATCTTACCTTGGACATATAACCTTAAACAGAACTGAAATCAAGAAAGAATGTATGTTTTTAAATGTAGCCGGCAACCGTTCCTCTCCAACCGAAACCAAGATTTGCTTTACGACATCTCACGAGGGAGCGGTGGTTGTTCTCCGGTCGTAATCCTTCCACCTGTCTAAATGTTCTTTATTATCGTCTTAGAACAAAACTTATTTGTTTCCAAAATTGAACTTCTAATGTGTCTTACAACATAACTTTAACATGTAGGTGTCGAATTGTTGTTTTAACACAATCCTATTTAAGGTAAGTACGTAATAAACAATTACTACAGTACCAATTCAAGGGAATTGAGATAATGTTATGGTCGGTTAAGCATGTCACGATAAGACTGCAAAATTCCGACTAAATTTAAGCTACATAGCCTTGTCATGATTAAATGTCGTTTGGTGATTCACTCAATAGTCCCATAATCCTAGATCTGTATATTTATAGATTTATAGAATTAACTATCAATATGTTGGTGTCGAATGGTAAATACAATATAACTTTACCATTCTTGAATGTTTTGACAACCTAATAAGTATATATTTCGCCTGAACAATTACTCAAAGGTTTGTACCCGTTAGTGGATGTTGTCAGAGACTGGCAATTCTAAAATTCGAAAAGGTAGAAAAACATATTCCCCAACGAAATAAAGATATATTTTAATGTATTACTTAATAATAAGTGGTTCTTATTATGCTTGAAATATTGGTATGGATGGCAAAACATACTTTAACCGATTTGGAAAAATATCCACCGTAAGTTTATATTTATTTACGATTTTTAGTAAATGCATTTAGGGCCATCTTAGATAGAATTGATACAGCCTTTGGGTTATGCATTACACGAACATTAGTCCTCAGATAGCTTTTTAGTTCACATTTTAGTTAACATCATGTAAATTGCAAGTTTGTTTGTTAAAAATACTTTGAAAACACGAAAGTCTTTATAAATGCATTAATTAGCCAACAGTATTATTACTAATCTATCATTTTTGTAACATATATAAAGTATATGTATGTGTATAACTGAATAATGTAAACATCGTTTGACTTCTGTAATGTAAGAAATACATGAATATTTAACAGGAAGGTAAAGCGCATGACCTGTATTTAATATTTAATGGGCTACTAAAGCGCACGTAACCTCGGGGCTTTTGTATATTGTAACGTACATTAAGCAGCTCCAGGCGCGATCGCGAGTTGGATGGGTGACCACGAGTGGCAAATATTTCATGTGCATAAAATGGAACCATTAGCGGTTGCTTCAAGTGTTGATAAATAGATAACATTTTTCAAACCTTGTCAAGTGACTCATGGGTGGCTTGAATATCCATCTTGTGGGTTGGTTACTAAGCTCTTACATCACGCGATGTTATGCATTGTATGTTCCCCAGCTGTGGGGGAAACCTGTGCCCCGTGATTGGACTAGAGGATTATTTCCAGTGGACTCCTCCAACCACGACTATCAAGGAATCCACCATCAAGGACAGTGAGTTGGCTACCAGACGATGCATACTTACTCGCCTGTCTATTGATTAATTGTCTAAGCAATTCCGATGGCTGCACAGACTCTCATCGAAGATTATTACAGTTCAAGTTACACGATATAAAAACTGAACGGCTCGGCGTTCCGCAGGCACGAGCACGCGGTGATCACGTGGTCGCCGCGTGCGCATCCAACTCCGGTGCCACAGAGCAATCGAACAGAGGTGCCAGCGAACGTGACTTGAAAATGCCTAGCGAGGTACGCATGCCAACGATAACTTGGCTAAGTCACTTACTTAGCCAAGTTATCGTATGCTTGTTTCAGACTTACTACAAAATATGTAGGTATATGCAACGAAACGACACGATTCCAATCGTACAATCATTTGACTTGTTTTATGTTTGTTTTAAAGACTCTTTGTAAGAGTTAAAAAATGTATAGCTGAACTAACGAGCAGTAAAATATACATAGTTACTACAACACTTTGTGGTTTTATCGTAGATTATACGTTCAACATATGTATATGGGTTTTGCTATAGCAACTGTCTATCACGTAACCTAAATAGTTCTTATAGTTACTTTAAAGGTAATAAGGGAATAATGAATACTAAGACAATATGTATTGTGTTGAACAAAATAAATGTTCGTCATTGTGTCAATTTGCTCTTCACTTTACAATACATAAACTAACAACCAAATAATTATGATTATAAGACTGGTAAACATTACGGCGGAAGGTTTTTGAATGACGTCTAGACGAGAGTACCAGGGTACAGAAACGGAAGGAATTAATAGCAGTCACCTGACTATAACTGACTTGTGATGTCAGCATTTATTCTGTGGCATATCACGCTACCTGCTTAGATGCTCTACTTACTACTTCAATGTCAAGACAGACATTGGATAATCAATAGCTGGTAGACATAATGTATGTGTAACATTTTCAAGTATAAACATAACGTAATATTTACACATATGTTTATTTTACAATGTACCGGGTGTTCACGATTGATTTTTGATCGCAGACATACACCGAGAAAAACGAGGTTTAGCGAGCCATGCAACGGATTCGAAATATCGGCAATCAAAAAAATTTAAATTTAAGTACGCGGTACTTGGTAAAATACATATATTCCGCGGTAATATTTTAAAATCATATCTGTATGTATATATAATGTACTATCGTTCTGAATTCTCTCTCTAGCTTGGTCTTGAGGTTAGGACGATGGTTTGAAGGCACCTAGCTCTTAAAATAGCAATCTTAATCACTAATGTATATATATTTAAAGGCTCTGGTGAGATGTACTGATCTCAAGCAGGACTTGTTTTCTATTCAGATTTAATGACAGATGTCCATGGACGGCAGTCAAGTCATTAAATTAAAAGACATGCTCTATGTCATTATTAACCCATATTTAACTATTGTTATACAACGCAAGTAAGCACAAAGCCTGTGGCTACCACATGTAACTTTTCAGTATATTGTAGTGGATATCCCACTCAATAAATAAACAAAAAAAAAGGTTTTTTTTTATCTTATCAAGGGATAAGCAAGTGATATTTGATATTCGGAATCTTTAAACTATTTAAACGAATATTCCTAATGTGCCTTACGATTATGTTTAACAAAATTCTCACAAATTCGTTCACATGTATTGAAACATAACTTTACTTTTTGTTGTGGTATGTAAAATAAAATATGCATGACCGAGCATCATGTAACACGCCTACGTCAGCCTATTGTATTCGTTTAAGCAATATATGCTTAAGGAAAAATAAAAGTACTGTTTGTTTGCACTCATTTGAAAAGGTAAAATTATAGGAACATTTACAAAAAAAAAAAATTATAAAGTCATACTGTGATATTAGTCAACTGTGAAATATTAACAATTGCCATTCCAATTTCCTTTACATTTAAAGTACTTTTATTATATTTTACTTAATTGGGAGATAAGCTTGTATATTTAATGAAACAAAAAGCGGTTTCAGATTAAGTTAAGAAAACAAGCGTGGTGAAAGACCTAATAATTATTTATTGTAAACTGCGCAGATGGATCGTCATCTTATGTTATTTTTATCAATAACTTTTCCTTATTATGCGTTTTTATACAATATCTATTTAATTTAGTGTTAAAATAAGTCTCGTCTGAATTTTTAATCTTTGAAGTAGACGTGAAAGTACATAACGCAGACTACGCTTGTGGCTTATCGCGTTAGTGCGATTTTTCCTTCTTGTAGTGTGTATGAATACCGTTTTATTTGAAGTAACTTACTTTTAACTTGACAGTTACTTACATAAACGACTCCTTAACTTAGTTTTAAGTTATAAATGTATTGATATTTAATATATATTTACTGATACTAATATCAGTCCGGTGTTTTAGATTAAATGGTGTATCCGTAAAATCAGTAAACTGTAGGTACATGTATGAAACAATATTGTTTAAAAAGGAAATTATCTTAAATTTAAACGAGTATAGGCAATGAACAAAATTTGAAGTACGAACAATATTAATTTTAAAGTAAAAGAAACAAACGGACAATGTTTCATTTTTAAATAATAGTAAGAAATAAGAAATAATCTCATGAGAGAGGTCTCAAATCCTTTTTGGAATTGGTTAGATATGAATCAAGTTGTAGAGAAAAGCTCTCAAAATTATTAAAAAACAACAAAAATCACTCGACTCACGATGAAAACAAAATAATTTAATTGTGTTTAATATTTAAACACTGAATGTGTTCAAGTAACAATAACTGCAATAGCATGTAAAGATGAAATAAGGCGTATGAAATTGCGTAATTGAATTACCGTAGGAAAAACTACGGACATGTAGCGGACAATTCTTCGGTCGCGTATCAATTCAATGCTTAACCATACGTGCTCTTGGCTATAAATTTTCTCGCAACAATAACGTGTTTATAAATCAAACGTCATGTAATGTCGACACGTCAAACCGCTTCTGACTGGTTCGGTAGTGTAATCACTTCGGTAAAAACGGAACAGTTTGTCTATGTTATTATTTTATTTAAAATAAAAATTGCTACCAGTAAAAAATGCCACGTGGCTGAGCAGTTCTGAATGTCTTTAAAGTATCCCAACTTTTGTCAAATTTCTTACGCAACTAATATGTTGTTCAAACTAATGTGTTGTTGTTGTTAAATTATTGTAGTAAGTAGTTCAATTGATAACGTTCTTTTACTTTCAAGTTTACCACAACAACATATGACTTCAAACATACGTATATAATAAATATAAAATTATTTTTAGAAAAGAAGAAATGTGTTAAATATAAATTACAAGCAAATTATAAAAAATTGACAAAAGAAGAAATGGCCATAGCCTCGTAAAGTGTGCTCAAGATACTAGCAACATTATGATATTGTCAATATAATGGTTATGTTTCCAAGTGGACAAGACTAGTGCTCACGCGTTTCATTAATTTCAATAAGTATTATTTATTACACTATATACTGTGACGTATTTGCTGAAGCAATACCTAGCCATAGGTCATACTTATCATGTCCATTACAATTTTGAGACATACGCATTTAACGCAAACTAGTTGTAACGTCAATCATTTTATTGACACTAATAAATAGTTTTATTGTTGTCGGGCAAGGTCGTGTATTCTTAGATTGGCGGGTGCCGTTACAATATATTGTGATTTATCCTTCAGGGGGGATATAAGAAAGGGGGCAGCTAAGGCGGGACTTGTGCATTTTTTTGAGC
>DWON01008983.1:0-11738 GCA_018251015.1 Phocides pigmalion okeechobee | reverse complement strand
AATCTTAAATAGAACAGAAGTTCTATTTAAGGATGGACGCGGATGCGTTCCTACTCTTGAGGACTAAGATGGTCGCCGTATAAGCAAGACCTCCTACCTTCATACATAGAAGAAAAAAAAAACTATTTCATTAATGAATTTTTGGGAATTTTAATAAGATCATAGTTCATTTTCCCGTGCATTTCAATATTGTAATATTTTTTTATCGTGACGCAAACGCTGGTAAATATTGAATGTGTGCATCGGTTATCTGGTTAATGGGTCACGGGTTCGAAGCCCGGGTCATGATTTTTCCGGCTGTACACTATTTAAGCGATTACGTAAATCCTTTTTTACTATGTAGTATGTAGTCACGATTAATGATTGTTGACAGATATCATTTTGGAATTTATACATTTTACTGTGTAACGGGTTTTTTATGTGAGAAGAGTAGCAAACGAGCATGCAAACCACTGATGTTAAGTAGTCGCAGCCCATAGACAACCACGTCCAACCACAAACACGACTGAAGTCCTATCTGAGCTCGAACTTAGGTACGCTGCTACTGAGGACTAAGATGGTCGCCTCGCTTCAAAGTGTATCCGACAACCGCATCTCTCCGAGCTAAACGCAAGTAATGCTTTACGGCGGATTATGAGGGCGGCGGTACCTCGTTGGTCGGACTATCGTAGATATAGTAGATGATACCCTTATTTTTATGGAAATTTGTTCATCCCAGTTACATGGATGGTCTGGATTCCTAGTTCAATGGTAATATTCATGATTTCATTCAAGATATAGCGATTCCTAGAACAAATTTGCATACCTCTCCGGTTGAATCCTACCCTTTCCTTCTTTCTTTCCTTATCCTTTGCTACCCTAAGTACTAAGTACTAAGAAGTGCTTAGGAGTCCTTATTCTAGGGGAGTCCTCTCAGCATGAGTCCTCAACTATACCACTAGAGAAGCATTGCTTGTTATGGCAGAGGTACCTCCGTTAATGCTCTATTTTCTGTACCGTGCTATTATAGGCATGAGGCCTAAACTGGAACGTTTTATGTTCCAATACAGATGTTAGTTTGATGTCATGTTTGATCTATATAAACATTATTTGCTTTAAAACTACCTTTTTTATGATTTTGATGAGAATCTTAAAACTAATTATAATTCAAACATAACCTAAACAATCTAAAGGGAGTCCGTGGCCATGCGGCATGGTTCCAAGAACGCTAACTAGATTCCCGCGTTGAATAGCAATCGCGATTCCCTGCACGAGATATGAACCAGCTCTCTTGTCACCGGGAGCGTCGATCAAACCTGTTTTGAATATACATAAATTTTGATTTAAATATGCATACCTATAGTAGACTTATATAGGCATTGAGCTAAGGGTTCGTATAATCTAAATCAATTATAAGACACCCAACAACATTGCTACAAATTGTACTAATATTTTTATCAATGTTTAGTTTAGATGTTGATGATTGTTTCGTAGTCACAGATGTGCGATTTAAAATATTTTTTTGTGTAAGAAAGAATGAGTAGAGTTGCATGGCTCGAATAAGTTGAATGATGGTCGTGATCACGGCTAAGTCATAGTATTTAGCCGCGACCAGGAGCCATGCAACCGTTTCGAAATATCGGTAATTAAAAGTCGTTAAAATTTTATATAAAATTAAACAAATTACAAAGAAGTGCACGTGGGCAGATCGTGCTATATAAGCTATAATATATATAGCAATTACGTATCGCGATATGTATTATAGCTCATAGTGTGTAACAACCTTAGCGATACAGACACGTCAATTAATCAAATATCCAAAGGTTTCTTAAAATACTTGATAATTACATTCAAATTCTTGCTTAATCTTTATCAAAGCAATACTAATACCTAACAAATGGAGTTGTCTTCCTAATATTTGCAATGAACGAATAAAATAGACTCCAAATAGAGAACGGTTTAATGCTGCGATAGTCTAGTGGTAATTTTGGTTTCCCACACATGGGTCCGGCTTCGAATCCTTTACACCTCTAACTTAATTGAGTCATATTAAAGTAATACAATAATGAAAGAAGCAAATAGTAAGCAATAATGGTCTAGTCGAAATTTTGGTATCTCGCACAGGGGTCCGGGTTCGAACCCTTGACACTAACTTAACACTAAATTAAATAAAAGAGAGAGAGAGAGAGAAACAGTAATGGGGTGTACGCAATAAATATATAAAATAAGTAATACATTCGAGGTGTTGTGTAGGGATCGGGGTTCGAATCCTTGATGGAAAATTCAGGATTCCAGGTCCAGCGGTTACAGCTGCGCGTTAATCTCTGTCTGTCTGTCCTTACTCTTTTATATATAGCCCATTTGCGACGACAGTGTGACGTCTTAAACATCTCGATTACAGGAGAAGATTTTTAAACTTAATCGATTGTAACTTTTAAATATATTTCTTTATGTGAGAAGAGTGGCAAACGAGCACGCAAACCATCTGATGTTAAATAGTCGCAGCTCATAGATATCCACGTACAACCACAAACACGATTGAAATCCTATCTGAGCTCGAACTTAGTTACGTTGCTACTTCTGATTGTTTCTGAAGATGTTTGCCTCACTTCAAACTAGCCGGTAACCGCACCTCTCCGACTAAAACACAAGTAATGCTTACGGTGGATTATGAGTGCTGGTTATAAAGAGTTTTTAATTATTGTAAAATATTCTTATTAAAATAGTTGCCATTGACTAATTTTGTGACTAATTAAGTACTATACTTATTTGACAGTGACTTGTATTCTAGAAAAACTTAAGCAAATTGCCTATTACACGTCATATGTCCCCAAAAGGCACGTCTTTATTTACGATTAGTTTAAATTATCTGCGCGACCCCAATAGCTAACGAATGTTTGTGTTCCACATAATAATTTTCCACCAAATTAGTTAGGTTTTTTCTTTGTTTAGTATTAGTGTTAATTGGTCAAAATTTGGGTTAAGACATTTGGGTGTGACAAATAAAATTGAACCTTAAGTATGGGACGTAAAATACAAATTTGAATGACGTGATGTTGAAGTGAAAATGCTATCTTCTGTTTGAATCTCATTACGTTTTTGGCTGTTGGAAACGGTACGTCATAAGTGTAATTTCCCTCGATGAAAAATGTGTTTTCTGTCAATTGCATTTAGGTATAATTTCGAATGCAGCTTTAAATAAAAATAGTAAAAAAATCACGCGCGCAAAATGATTCAGAAATCGTAGTAAAGTTTTCGGAAATATATATTATCTTGAAAAATGTATGATATATTTCATTCAATCTAATTTTCATAGTCTAATATGGAAACTTCTTTTTTTTTAAATCTACCGCAATGTTCAAAGTTAGAGAAAAGAAATATTTTTCAAGAATGTAAAAGAAATTTCGAAAATTAACGACAAAAATGAAAAAGTAATGTGTAATATCATTGTGGAATTGAATTACTTCACTATGTATCGGGCACATACAATTAATTAATTAATTGCCGATATTTCGAAGATTTGCACAACGATATCCCACATATTTTGTCTGGAAATTGGATCATCCTTTAGTTACATGTATTGGTTCGATTCGTAATTAATTTATTATTCTTCATTTTAATACATCATTGTACATATAGCGATTCCTAGAACAAATTTGCATTCCGAACTATGTCTATGTAATACTAATATTTTTAGAGTAAAAATAAACAGACGGACAGAAGCACACGGACAGACAGATGTACATATACATTGTATAGTACTTCATAGAACCAATCAGTAATTTCATCCATGTCCTAAAAATATCTATAACATACTGACAAATGTCGAATGAACGGAGAGCCGGATGGACGTAGGGATGGAGAAGCAGACAGATGGACTGACGGACTGACGGGCAGACAGACATAAGGACAGACGGCAGTCAGACAGATGGACAGACGAATAGACGAAAAGACAGGACAACGGGGGGACAAGGAATCAGACGGACAGGAGAACAGGTGGACAAATACACAGATAGAATGGCGCACAGACGCACAAGCGCACAGACGGATAGAGGAACAAATGAACAGACAAACAGACAGACTGACGGACTGAGAGAGGAAGTGATGGACAGATGGACATATAGACAAACAAGTTTGTTTTGTTTGTTGTGGACAAATGACGTGACCTAAATATAAAGGGTCCATATTACCATTTGCGACTGAACCCTAAAAAATATACTCAACCTTCATTCATTGCAATACGGTGTAACTCCACAAAGTGGCTGCCCCACAAACACGAAACGACGTAACTCAATCATCCGTTACGTAATAATAGACTTTGATACCGTTATGTATAGTCCAATTCGGAATGCAAGTGTTATGCACTTGCGCCGTTCCGTTACAGCGGCTGAGTGCACGTGTAAGTTTCGGCTCGGGTCAATGCACTTGACATACATCGCACTTTGACATGTTACTCAATTGTTTTTCTGAGTTTATTGTTCGTAGGAATTTAAAAGGTTCGAGGAATCTTTTGAAAGAAAAGAAAAGAAACGGTAACATAGATAAAGATATCGTTTTTTTCAACCTTAAATCGGGTTTTTATAGATATTCCCCGTAAATTCGGCCACTATTCGGTTACTATTCGGTCGCTGTACAGCCACTATTCGGTATTTTTTTAGTATGCGGCATTAGGCTTAATATTGAATATAAAATTATATATATTGATTGTTTATGTTGAAATATTAAACGAGCGTGCAGGCTATCTGATGTTAAATGGTCTGCAGACCATGGACATCCACGTCCAACATCACACAGAATTAAGTCCTGCCTAACGTCGTGTAGATTTAGTTGCTTGTATTTCGGTTGGAGATGTGGTTGCCTGCTACACTTAGAAACGAGGCGACCAACTTAGTTGTCAGTAGCCACGTATCTATTTTCGATCAGATTCTGTTTAAGATTGTTTCGTGGATGTCTATGGATAGTGACTACTTAATAAAAGGTGGTCGACTTGTTTGATACTTGTAATATAAAAATACAAGCGAGACGATCATCACACTCCTTAGGAGTAGCAACGCTAAGTACGAGCTCAGGTAACACTTAGGTCCTGTTTGAGGTACGTTGTTGTGAATTTCTATTTTTTATCAGGTGGTCGAATCGTTTGATCCTTGTGACGTGAAAAATATACTTACAAACGAGGCAGCCATCTTAATCCTAACTATTAGCGTCACGTCTACTTACGAGCTTATATAGCTTTGGTTATGTTCGAAGTTGTACGTGGATGTGAACAACTATTTATTATCAGGTGGTCGATTCGTTTTATCCTTGCAACACAGAACACACACGAGGCGACCAATCTTCAGTCCTCATTAGCAACGCTTTGTACGACGGAAAGGAGTTCAGTCCTGTTTGACGTTGTATCTAGAAGCAGCAACTTAACATAAGGTGGTCGACTCGTTTGCAAATTGTTTTAATTTAATTATTCTCAATTCAATTCAATTTATTTATTTGTCGAATAAGGTTAATTACAGAAATGATCAATAATGTAGTGAAGTCCGCTTATTCTACTCTTCACGGGTGAACATTCTAACTAATGTAATTGTAATTTGCACACCCTAATGCGTAGGACATCCGAAAATATAATCTTAAATTTAAGACCTATGTACTGGCCAATAACTTGAATTTGAATTTGCGATTGCTATCCAGCGCGGGAATGCAGCTAGTGTTCTTGGAACCATGCCGCATGGGCACGGACTCCCTTTAGATTGTTTAGGTTAGGTTTTTATTTTAATTAATTTTAAGATTATCATCATTGTATATATGAATATATAATTGAATTTGTTTGCTGGTAACATAACAAACATGACGGAAGTAACATTAAAGGGTGAACGAACTTCCGATTTAAATTGAAACAACCTTGCAAATGACATTAACCAATTCACTCTAATTCTAAGGCATGAGGCATTGTCAAGTTGGTACTGATGACTTTTTTTGTTTTTTACCGACTTCAAAAAAATAAGTCACTATTTATATAAAATGGAGGTTATAAGAGAGTGAGTTGTGACTTTCTCAGTTATAAAAAATAAAAAGTTAAGAAAAAAAACTTTTTTTTCATTTTATTATAAGTATAGAGGGTACTCACGATTAACCATTTTTGATTGCCGATATTTCGAACCAGTTGCACGGCTCGTGTTCACGGCTAAACTTGATTTGTGCTCATGACTTTGGATAACCTGACGTGCCAAATACTAGTGCCAGGGATTCGAATCCTGAAACCACGCGCTTGAGAGCCTGAAATCTTAACTAGACTATGACTGCTTTTAAAAAATAATAAAATCATATTAGACTGTCACTGCTCCTAAATTAAAAAAATATTACAACCCTAGTAGTACAGTTTTACGTCACGTGACACAACATGACGTCACGGGGCTCTACTTTTCTGGACTATGGTTAAGAGTTTCGGTATCTACCAGTAGACTATCACTGCTTCTAAAAGAAATTATACAAAAATATTAACCCCTTATAATACCACTTCGACGTCACGTGACACGGCGTGACGTCACGGGTCGTCGACCTACTAAACCGAGAGTTTATTGAGGTTGTTTAACAGGTGTAAACTATTTTACGAGGCTTAATTAATGGAGGATTTAATACAGCGAACGCAATCAATAGTACTATCGGTGAGAGACGTCTAAAGATGTCAGGTAGGTCCCCTACTAGTATCAGTAATAGGGGACCTGTATTCAATGTAGCCAGCTGCCGGCTACACTTATTGCCAGGCGACCTTCTTAGTCCTCAAAGTAGCAATGGTATGTACGAGCACAGATAGAACTTCAGTTCTGTTTGAGAGTTGTTTTGTATTATGTGGAGATGCACAGACAGCGATCAGTAATAATTTTATTTGTATAGATTTAGATATAGACAGGCTTTTTTGTAACTCCTGTTTTGCGAGCATGCTAATTTTCGAAAATTCTAAGTCTAATTTTTTTTGTATTCATGTAATATTGAACTATTCAAAAATCCAAACACTTTTGCAAAGGTTATAATTTTTTTCAAATTTCTTTCATTTTTTATGGAAAATTTACGATATTTTTGAAATTTCCTTTGGGGTTACCACGTGCCCCTTTTTGTTATTTTTATTTTTCATGGCAAATTTTCGATATTTTTGAAATTTCCTTTGGGGTCACTGTGTACCCCTTACCTCCCCCGAAAAAGCCCTGGATATAGATATATATAGATAGATAGATAGATAGACAGTGTATATATCAGTTCTCGTGGCTATTTAAAACCGCTCTATTAAAAAAGTTTCAACATAACTATTGATATAACAGTTGCAAACGATCATGTTCGCTGGTCATTGACACTCCGATAATAACTATTTACTCCGGCATTTCCTTATTTATGTTGTAATTACAGTAATTTTATAATAATTATGTAGTTAGTGTGTTTAAGAGATAAGTTTTTGATAATTATTTATTGAAAACAATTTTATGGGAGTCGAAAGCCGAATTGACGGTGCCAGCCTTCATGACGCTATATCGTAAGGGCACGGAGCCTCTGTAAATAACATTGATATTAAATGAATTTGCTTAGAATATAATTATTAATTATGACAGTATCTTTTTTAATACTTATTATTACTATTACCCAAACTTTTGTAAATATACGATGTACAGGCAACCGGATTTTATATTTACGCTAGCGACCCGACCTAACTTCGCTTGGGTAATAGAGTTTATATTTACTTACACTGTTTTTCTTTGTAAATGCATCCAGTAATCCTAGTTGAAAAAACTCTCAATTAGAAACTATCTATCGATCTATTTCGAACAAAAACTATTACTACTATCCATCGATCTATTTCGAACAAGAACTGAATTACTATATTGAATTTAACTATTTAACTATTCGCCCAATTTACAAATGAATACTAACTTATTATGCACTTAGGAATCACTCTACTTGTTGTTGGAAACTGTTAGAAAATCTGTCAAGTACTTTTGGAGTTTATCATGTACAGGCAGACAGACACGACGGGGGACTTTGTGTTATAGTGTTTAGAGATTATTACTTTCCCGAACTCTTTGTTTTGCAAATATGCGATATACGGACATGCGGATCTTTCATTTATATTTACGTTTTTATACGTTTAAATGTATACACATTTTTTATTTTATGTATGATTATGTACAGAAAGGCAACAGGTGAGGTGACGTGGGCACCGGTAATGTGACCGATACCAGGTCATTGCCGCCCGGTTACTCGCTGATAGCTATTACGTCTACAATCGATTTCATTTTTATATATTTTAAGTTATATTAGTATACAATTTGGAATTTATTGGATTTAAATTTTTGGAATTTAGAAATTTTGGGAAAATCCGGCGTAAGAATGATTTAATGCCCTGTAGAGTCATTCCGTGATAAATCCGTTAAAATCGGTATAGCTTTTTTGTGTTGGAAAGGTAGTAAACAAGCGTGCAAGTAATTGTTAGATTTTTTATCACTTGGTCACCACGGACCAAATATTTTTTCATACATGATACCAGCGATCGCAATTCTCTGTGCGAGAAAACCAGCCCTCTTGTTACAAGCAGCGTGGATCAAATGTGGGACTAATTGTTGGAACATTTTTTTTGCACTCGGTCCCCACATACCAAAGGTTATTATATACATTATACCAGCAACCGCAGTTCTCCGCGCGAGAAAACCAGCCCTCTTGTTACCAGCATCCATCAAACGTGGAACTAATTGTTTGATTTTTGCCACTCGGATCTCATGGACCAATGACTTTTTTCACACATAAATTAAATCCTTTGCGAATCCCATAACAACAAATCGTCGTGTACGTACATTATATGACAATATATAAGTCAAACTTTTTGAAAATAGTGGCTGTTAGGTTCTCACGCCAACGTAATTTAGCCGTGATCACGAGCCATGCATCTGGTTCGAAATATCGGCAATTAAAATCGTTAATCGTGAGTGCTTACTAGTAAAATGTATGAATTTCGCGACGACCTCTAAATATTATAACAAAGTTCCCCGTCGCGTCTGTCTGTTCATGATAAACTCAAAAAGTACTAGACGTATTGTGTCACAGTTTTCAACAACAGGTAAAGTGATTCCTGAAGGTTTTGGTGCAAAATAAGCTAAGTTTTTTGTAAATTGGGTGAGAAATGACATAGTTAAATTTAATACAGTCATTAGTCATTCGAAATAGACGTTTCTAATTGTTAGTTTTTGCAACTAGCAAATGACTGGATGCATGTATGAAAGAGAAATAATGTAAGTAGATATAAACTATTACCCGAGCGAAGCTAGACCTGATCGCTAGTATTAGTATAAAATCATAAGCCAAACTTTATTTTTACAAAGTACCTAAATAGTTCTCAAGTACTATTAACTCGTATTACAACAGATTGTAAGGCCTTGCTGGTCACTGGCGTCAAATTACGACATATTGGGTGTATGTTTGAAGGAATTTGAACTCTATCTCTTGGGAATAAGGTTCGAAATCGAAGTGGGAAGTTAAATAAGTTATTCTAGTGCATTTACACCTTCGGCTCTAAGTACTTCATTCATGTTGTGAATTGTGCTTTTGATGTGTTACCAAGTGGCTTCAAATCAGAGATATTTTGCGTCTTTTTGCATAAAACTAGTTGTTTCTCGCGGTTTTGCTTACGCAATTAATTACGCAGCTCAGTTATGTGCTGTATAGACAGAAATACGGATTTTAACTAGTAATGGTACAATCAAATATTATGTTCTATCACTCGTTCTGGGAGGATAGTGTCCAGCGGTTGGACAGTGATGAGTTTATGATGTTGTGTAGAAGAAAATACAGTATAATTTAGGTTTTTGACGAATAATGGTATAATTAAGTCTGGCGTTCGTGGTGACGGGCTGACCGGGATTCAGCGGTTGGACAGTAAAGGGTTTATGATAATGGCTAAAATAAAACAGAGTACAATCTATATCGTTAACGGGTAATGGTGTAATTAAGAAGTGGTATAAGGTCTGGGGCTCGATCCAAGAGGAGACCGGTCTCCTCCGTTACAAATTTCGTCACTGTCCAAGTGGTGGTCACTGGTATCCAGCTTTTAGACAGTAATAGGTTTGTTTATGATGATCGATATAAGAAAAGTATAATCACAGTACAATCTATCTTTTAACGAGTAATTTCAATTAATCGTTACTCACAAAACAATAGTTTGTATTGTCGTATTGTTGTGGTGTCGTTGACCGCTGAAACAGAGCCAAAACTAAATTTAATTGAAATAAACAACGCAATAAAAATAAAATTATTTTATCGTGAAATTATATCTGGCAGCCCTATAAATATCTAACTCTCTCTGTCTCTCGTTAATATTTTGAGATGATAAGTACTCTGCGGTACGTTTAGGCACGATTTTATTAATATACTAACGACCCGGCCCAGCTTCGCTCGGGTAATAGAGTTTATATTTACTTACATTATTTCTTACATACATACATCCAGTCATTACCAAGTTGCAAAAAACAAACAATTTAAAACATCTTCTCACATAAAAAAAAATCATTATACATAAACTAAATGAATGTCAAGGGTACAGTAAAATCAATACATCGGCTTTAAGCGCCTGTTGGGTAACGTTGACCGGGAGAAAAATGCTGGCGGAAAACTTTGATGAGTTGCCTGCATTCTTCTTAACTGGATCTATTGTTTAGAAGAATACGAACTTACGAGTTAACAATAAAATTTTCATCAAAATAAGTTAAGGCGTTTAAAAAATTAGGAATATACTTACAACGGATTTTAACCGGTATCATTTCAAAGAGTCTACGCAGGTACGATTATGGAGAGTCCTGTTTAAGGTTGTATGTGGATGGTTGTACGTCTACGGGCTGAGATATAACATCAGGTAGCCTGCGATCAGGTAGCCTGTCATCTGCGACTCTTCTAAACAAAGAGTAAGGCTTTCATTAGTTATTTAATTAGTTTTGAGTTTCCACGTTAAACTTGTAATTTTTAAAGTTAAAATTAAATTTAAAAGAAAAAACGACTAGTTATCTACTATTAGTTCTAAAACGATTGTAGAAATAATGTTATATGAAGCAATGTTGCTGTCAATCAAATTTGAACCCTAATCAGTTGTAATAGGACTCTCCTACTAGTCCAGTGGTAGAGTTTCATTCGGACACACCAGGTCGTTCACCCTTGGTCCCGTGACGTATCCGTTATTAAAATTCGGATTCTGATAGCTTGAGGCGGTTCAGTGACCTGTGACGTCACATGGAGGCGTGACACGGAAGAGATTATAAGTAGACGAGCCCCATGCAATTTTTGGAACCAAAATCAATTAACTATTTTGAATTATCATTTTGTTTTTCACTAGTAACTAGTTCTAACCCGCGGGTTTAAGTTTAAATAAACTATAAACATTTATTATGTATTTTTTAATATTGTCATTATAATTACAATAATGGAAATGCGCGAGATATGAACCAACCCTTTTGTCAGCGACAACGATGTTTTGTCAACTACAAACAATATACACATTATTTGAAAAATAATAAAATCGTTTCTTAAAAGTCAATTTTATAAACTATAATTATTATCGATCATTGCTCAGTTCCAATATAGTATAGCGTGATAATACACAGTCTATAACGGGACCAGAGGTACAGATAGCCTATGTATAAAATTTGAGATAGATAAAATGAGTAGTTTTCGCGTCCCAATTGTTTTTCGATTGGAGAGATGCTGTTACTGGCTACACTTACAAGTGAGGCGACCATCTT
>DWON01008982.1:0-11740 GCA_018251015.1 Phocides pigmalion okeechobee | reverse complement strand
GATTTCGGTCGTGTTTGTGCTTCTATGTTCTATGGACTGCGACTACTTAACATTAGGTGGTTTGCATGCTCGTTTGCATCTCTTCTTACATAAAAACGTATATATAAAGCATTTTAAACCCCTGGTGACGTAAGAGGCCTCCAGCTAACTGTAGTGTTTGTAATTTTCATAAGCAAGCACTTCGTGACGGCCGAGTTAGTGGTTCGCTGTGGGGACAAGGACGCTGAATTTATATTTAATGTAAATGAAATACCGGTTGCGGAGAACTTCTTCAAATCAAAATACTTTAGTAACGATACGATCACTATGCGGAATGCACAAAAAACCCTCAAATATATAGTTCGTTTAACAAAACTCTATACAAATAATACAATTGTAACTAATCTCTGTCTGTACACCGATGTACGAGAACATTTTATTTGTGTCTATATCTATAAATATTATAAAACATAGTCCTCCTTCGCGTCTGTCTGTCTGTCCGCGATAAACTCAAAAAGTACTGGACGGATTTTCTCAGTCTTCCACAACAGGTAGAATGATTCCTGAGGGAGGTTTTGGTGCATAGTAAGTTAATTTTTTTTGTAAATTTGGGCAAAAAATTAAATAATGACTAGATACATGTATGCGTACGTTGTTTCATATTGTGGAATTGTATAAAATAACAGCTAGTTTCATCATATGTTACTTGAAGAAAACAAATTTATTATAAGAATTCAATAGATATAGGTATTTAACAATAAAAAGCGAAATTTAAAATATATTGTATATGTGTGTTCGTGCGCTAATCCCGATTGTTTCGCTTTTATTATATATAATTAGTTTTAAGGTTTTCAATGTATTTTATGTACATCACAAAAAGAACACAAAAAATAGAAAATAACAAAACAAATATGGAAGTGGTGATCAGAACACGGTCTTATCGCTACAGTAGCGATATCTTCCAGACAAATTTGAGTCGCAGACATGGTAACAAGGATCTCTATCCTAAAGTCCTTTGACTAAAGTAGATTCATCCCGACTAATATTATAAACGTGAATGTAAGTTTGTTACGCTTTCACGCCAAAACTACTCAACCGATTATTATGAAACAGTGTACACATATTCTTAGAGGTATTAAAAAGAATGTTTTAATTAAATTTTTTTTTTTATATTTTGACAGACATGATTGCTTGTTAAAAAAATGAAAATCTAGCAACTTCAAAGCCTTCACCTGTTTTGAAATTTTACATATTATTTATGATTTTTGATATTTACTTAAGGGCTTCAACGCCAGCGAAGAAATCTAGTAGTATTTATTAATTAATCTTTGAGTACTGTGTCGTCTACAAACAGCTTTACAGCACATCTTTTATGCAAACGAGTTGGAAGATGAGGACAATCAAGTTATTAACCTACCCGCACTTAGAGTCAAATGTTAAAACCATAAAAATGTGTTGTAATTTGAAATGACAACATCAAATACATATTTTCGAGATAACCAATTCTTGAGATTCATTAAGTGTACATAAATACCTTAAAATGAAATAAAGTTTTTTAAATTTTCTATTTACTGACGTCACGAACGAAGCTTGAAGGCGATTTCGATCTCTATTTGAACGTGGAATAAGTAGCACCGGTTCGGAAGACGCTTCGATGGAAAAGCGGCGAATCATACTTCGTAGTTTGAAGATATATATATATATTTCTGTAGACTATGATTGTGCCCGGCAAACATGCTTCCAACCGAAACATGAGAACTGTTTCAAAGTAGTTCCTAAAATTTGGTGCTGAACACCATGGAACTATAATCCTACTACGTATTTCGTTGTATTAAACTTATTAAATCGAATATAAACATACAAGTCTTGACATGCTTTCTACTTTATTATCAGATTAAGGCATTACGCAAGAGTTTATCGTCCCCTTTCCACTCCATCTCGTTATCTAAGCTGGTAACAGCCTTAAGCCCTCAATCCTGCATTCTATGCATATCAGTTTTTATTTCTTTAAATATAACATGATTTTTATAGTCTTAATACGTGTCAGCGTTATATTTATATCTCCTTCATGTATATCATAAGACTGACATACAGACGAGAGGCTAAATGTTTGATAAGGGGACCTTAACATTAAAATTGCGATTCTGATAGCTAGTAGAACAGACCAGGAAGTATTCCCACCGCTTTCTTTAACCCTCATAGTCATCTAGTGTTTCGATTGGAGATCTTTGTTCTGAGATGAGAAAATGAATCTACGTATGGCAGTAGATAAAACTTCAGTTCTGTTAAAGGTTTTACGGGGATGTCTATGCGCTGCAGTGACTACTATAATCAGGTAGTCTGTACGCTTATCATTGAAGACGTCTTAATTTAAATACAGAAGCACAAAAGGACCACTCATAAATAAGTACAGTCGTTCAAAGAGACTACTCGCAAATAAGTGTAGAGATACAAAGAGACTACTCACAAAAAGTGTAGAAGTACAAAGAGACTATTCACAAATACGTACAGAAGAACAAAGAGACTACTCACAAATAAGTACAGAAGTACAAAGAGACTACTCACAAGTAAGCGCAGGAGTACAAAGAGACTACTCATAAACAAGTGAAGAAGTACAAAGAGACTGCTCACAAATAAATGCAAAAGTACAAAGAGACTACTCACAAATAAGTGCGAAGTACAAAGAGACTACTCACAAATAAGTGCGAAGTACAAAGAGACTACTCACAAATACGTGCAGAAGTAAGAGACTACTCACAAGTAAGTGCAAAGTGCAAAGACTGCAATATAATGACTGAAATCATCTAAAATTAGTAGAAATGCTGCCAGAAATATAACTTCCTAAAACATCTTCAGTTACTACATCTGTATTGAATCTAAGGAACGTGTGTATACAGTCAGACACGTCATTATCCTTACATTGTACTACGTAGTTCTTACATACCGATGGTAATCACTCGAAATTATCTTTATTGTCTATACATATATTTGTTTGCTTGAAAAAGAATCAATGTTCTTTTGTTAACAGTAGCGGATTGTCAGCATTGATGGGGTAACGATAAAATTGATTGTTTAAGGACAAAGTGAGACATTTTTGTTTAAAATTGTAAACTCTATGGATTAATAACAAACAAACTTAAATATTTAGAAACATAGTATAGATTTGTAGCGTCTTTATTCATGTTGGTATAATATACAATACAATATAGATTGAGTGGGTATGGGTGTCAGAACTATATTTCGGACCGGGAAGTAATTCACAATAAAATATTAAATACAGGCTAATTGCTGGTTGGAATATTTTGACTGGGGAGGTACTACTGCTCCTCTCATGATCCGTCGTAATGTAGTTCTGTGGGACTTTTTGAATAGATGTATATGACTGCAGAGACTATCTAATAATGGGATGGAATGCACGCATGTTTATTAATAAAAAAACGCTCCTGTAGAAGTCTGAAGAGATTGTTTGTTGTTTTTATAAGCGCGCCAATTTGTTTGTTTTTTTTTTATTTCATGAGCCATTTGATTGGCTAGGTTAGAAAAAAATTTATGGTTATTTATCGAGTAACGTTAAGCTTTGTAACTATTTATGACATCATGTACCGGTTACCCACGATTACCTATAAACCACCGAGTTTCGCCGTGACCACGACCCATGCAACTGGTTCGAAATATCGGCAATCAAAAATCGTTAATCGAGTAGGTACCCCGTACATAGTAAAATGTATTTGATAGAATTTTATAAGTCATTTATTAAGGATAGGCTATGTTACTTGTTTCTACGATAACGTTACTATAAGAATATAGATGAGAACACCCTGTGGCCCTTCTTATGCCCGCAGCGCCCCCTATATTTCTATATGTGTTGTGTTCTCATCTATATTCTTATAATACATCAATTCGGGTGACACTGCGGGGCACAGCTAGTTCAAGCTACAAACGAAACAAAAAGCAAACTGCGTAAACAATTTCGAGGCGTATTTTTCCTAAAACCTTCGTTTACAACTGATATAAAAGATAAGATTCCGACATTTATCGTTCGCGTTAATAACTTATCAATGGGCAAATTAACAAACTGACGGTTGGGTGCCTCTATCTCCTCGCTAATCTTGGATTACGTATATCACCGAAATAAAATTTTGATTTACAAAGAAATCTTTGAATTGTTACTACTTATGCTGCGGAACACACTGACTGTATTGTTTCCAACTACTCAATAGTCCCACGACGGATACGGCATATTATAGGTTATCTTTACATTATAATTACATATTTACATTGTGATTATTACTTTAATTATTAAATAGCATTATTATTTACTTTTGTACTAATTCAGCAATTTTAAAAGTAATTAGTCGGTATTTGACTCTCAATGATAAAACTATATTTATAAAGCGGGTAGCAGATTGTTAAAGGTCATTCGAGATACAAGCAGCGGGTAGGACGTTACTCTGCTCGTAAAATATACTAAGTGTGTAAAAATTATCTCGGCGTTTCATTGTGCAAAAACCCACGACTATAACAGTAGTTTCTTATGTGGAAGTTAAGCATTCAGACAATCTGGTGTTAAGTGTTTTACACAGTCCATTGACATCCGCCTCAAACCTCAAATAAGATTGAAGTCCTCCGACCTCATACGTCGCGTTGCCACTCTTCAGGACTAAGATAGTCGCCTTGCTTGTAAACATAGTCAGCACCTTAACTTCAACCGTAATACGATTGCTTCACGGCGGATTATAAGGGCCGAGATACTTTCCTGATTGAACTTAATTCTACCAGAAAGAACTATCGTTTAGATGGGTATAGAATGAAGTTGCAGGCAGTATATATTATATATGTAAAGTATATAAGTAGAGTAATATATGTAAGATATATTGTAAAGTAAATATGTAAAGTATATAGTGATGATGATGATATACGGACGTGATAAAAATGATGAAAGAGAAAAATCTCACGATCCTTATGCCAATCCAATGGCTAATGATGGTCATTGGTCGTTAACAGTCACTGTGTTCTGCACACGGAAGCTGTGGACAGCTTCCTGTCATTATACTAATCACGATAAACGACATGTTTCATTACCAGCGATAGACGAATAGCGAAAACACTGGATGATCTTATAAACAAGGCATTTATGGTTTAAAAGTGGAAGGACTATGTGTGGTAAGGTACCACCTCCGCCCTCATAATCCGCCATAAAGCATTACTCGTGTTTCGGTTGGAGCGGTGCGGTTGCCGGCTACACTTTGAAGCGACGCGACCATCTTTGTCCTCAGGAGTAGCAACGTATCTATGTTCGAGCGCAGATAGGGTTTCAGTCGTGTTTGTGATTGTACACGTATGTCTATGGGCTGCAACTACTTAACATAACATAGTTTGCATGCTCGTTTGCTACTCTTCTCACATAAAATATATGAGGTACCTAGTCTATAAGACATACGGTAGTGATGTAGCGAATATTCGCATTCATATTAAAAAAACTTTGAGTTTATAAGTTACCATACATAGTCCTTGAGAATTATTTAGTAAGCTAATGCTTACCAAATTCTGCAATCAGAATGCCTATGGCAAGTGTGGTGAGAGTTTGGCAAACTAATGAACTTTAAAATTATTACCTTCGTTTAGTCAAGCAGTAACTTGCTAGATATTATTTTAAATGAATGTCATCACGGAATTTATACCTGTTTTACATAACGGGTACTCACGATTATTGCATTTTATTTGCCAATAT
The DNA here is from genome assembly GCA_018251015.1 of Phocides pigmalion okeechobee. NCBI lineage: Eukaryota > Metazoa > Arthropoda > Insecta > Lepidoptera > Hesperiidae > Phocides > Phocides pigmalion. The sequence goes on along the minus strand of DWON01008982.1, from coordinate 6,030 downwards.
TTAGAACCTGTTGCATGGCTCGTGGTCACGATAGTTTAGACGTGACCACGAGCCATGCTCTAATCGTGAGTACCGGTTATATAAAAAGGTATCAACTCCGCGATGACATTAATTTAAAATCGAATACGAATAGTACTTTGTTTTATTGAAATAAAATGTTAACATTATTATATAACCTACATAAAATATATATATATAAAATATCTTAAGCCTAATTAAACATTTCACAAATTAAAAATGCCATCGTATATAGTTTACTCGTTGACAGTGAGACAGAGAATGATCTATCGTGTCGAATAGACGAAGTTGCCAACATACTACAACTTAAACGTATTGTGAATCGTGAAAGAACTGATTATTACGGACATGTAAATTAATATTACATGAAAAATAATGAAAACTTGATTGACAATTTGAAGTAATGCTGAAGGATAAACCAATAAAATCAATACAAATATAGGTTCAATTGATGATTGTTACGACCAGCAACAATGTATGCATTTTGCTACTTATCCTAGAAACTAAAATTATATGTTCACGCGTCCAAGTGGCAAATAAATTTTCAAATAATTAGCCCCTCGTTTGATTGACGCCTTTGGTGACAAGAGGACTGGTTCATATCTTGCGCGGAGAATTGCGATTGCTATTCAATGCGGGAATCTAGCTAGGATTCTTGGAAGCATTCCGCAAGGGCATGAACTCCCTTTAGAATGTTTAGGTAAGGTTTCTTTATAATTAGTTTAAAGATTTTCATTATTGTAAATAAATAATTAAGATTTTAAATGCGTATGGGTAAGTACCGGGAACTCACTAATAACAATTATTGTTTTTTTTTATTGTCGATATTTCGAACCAGTTGCATGGCTCGTGGTCACGGCGAAAGTGCGGTGGTGAGGGAAACCAGATTAAAGGATTCATCTAGGTAAAACGAACACAGGTCGCTCTTAGATTAAGATTGACGACCATCTTCATGAAATCGAGATACCCCTTTGATATCTGTACCAAAGGGGTATCTCGCTTTCATGGAGGGAGCCGATGGCAGGAGACGTTGGATTGACCCCAATACCGCGAAGCCTATTTACAGCAGTAGGCTTCAAAAAGGCCTGGGATTGATGTAATATGCACAGTTTTTATACATCCATGAGTAAATAGAATTGTAGTGATGAACAAAAAACTTAAGGTAGTTTTCATTGTAATTACTTTGCTAATTACGCTGTTTTTATTAGTTTTAAATATTTATCACGTAATCGTGCTATACTTTGTAGGTCTAAAATATTTTGTATGTGTTTTGAAGCTTCGCATACGTATTCTTCGAATTAATGAAAACCGTAAACTTTTTTCAAAATATGTATTTTATACAATTTTTATGTACATCACAAATAGTTTAAAGTTCAACGCGTAAAAATACAGTTAGAGTTGTGTCGTGATATAGAACATAAAAAAAGAAAAAGAATTAGATGTAGGGTAATTAGATTAATCTGTCATCAGTTTCCCCGGCCACCGCATTTTCGCTCTAACCACGAGCTTTGCAACCGGCTCGAAATATCGGCAGTTAAAAAATGTGAATACCCGGTTACATAGTAAAAAGAAAAAACAAAACCATAAAATGAATTCCAGTGACGTAGATACAAACAATTTCACGTCACATCCATTAGAAGCAGCCATTTTCGTAACCAGACCAACTAATAAGGTTCCCAGAGCTGAGGTTAAGGCAATTAACCCTGCAGTGGTGTAGAACGAAACGCGGGCCGATTCATGTGTCCAGGCGATCAGGGTTGGTGTAATTAAGATATGCAATGATTCATCAATGGGAATTGCTATGCTGGTAGCCAATGGCCTCGTTTTAATTCTCCAAGACGCTATGATTGCCACAGGGATATGTATGAACAGAAGCTATTGCACAGATTGTATAAGAGGTTTAAGTGTTCATGATGTGAGTTGATAGAAGTTTGTATTGAACCGATACTTAAATAAAATTATGAAATTGAGTACTTATGTAGTCAAATTGAAACTCCGAAATTCGTTAAACATGACTGTACTTAATGGTCTCATTTTCGTATTTAGGAAATCAGAAATTTCGAGGGGGAAAAATATAATTGTCCAAATATTTTGAAGCTAATTTAGCGATTTTTGATAATGGTCTAAACCGTTGTATCTATGCATTTAATTTTATGTGTTACTTAAGTTAACGACACGTGTTTTCTTCAGTTTACTTTTCTAAGTACTCGTTCGTCTACAACTATAATAATGCAGAATTTACTGGCATGCAAATCAAGCTAATCATACAAGTCAATTCACTTGAACTAACTCGACCTTCCATCCACGCGTCAAATGACGCTCTTCCGATGACCAAGGACAGGCGTTACGTTGCGTGAGAGTGGCCGGTCATCATCACAAATTGTACAGTAAATACAGAGTAAACTGTTTCCGCGTTTACCGGTCTAATATACTAATCAGAAGATAATCTCAACTTCGGTTTCATGAAAAATCGTTATCGAGATATTTTTGGAGACAAATTTCCCTTCCTTATTACAACAAATTTTACAACAAATATAGAGCAAACCGTACATGCGTTATCATCCCCATATTAAATCAGAAGATATTTTTATTTCAGTTTTAATAAAATTCGTTTACCTATACAACGATCATTTTGGGTCAAAAGTGACTTCACTTACTAGATCCCGAATTACACAAATTGTACAATAAATATCCTTTCCGCATTTTAGTAAGCCCAATATCCAAATCAGAATATTAGCTACTTCGTTTTAAAAAAAATTTTTTTAGTCTTTACAAAGGAGGAACATTTGGGGTCCAAAGTTACTTCCTTGCTAGATACCAAACATTGAATTTAACCGAAATTAATTCACAACACTGCTACTAGAATCAAAAGTAAAGGAACTAGAGGATAGTCTGAAGGAAAAGGTCTATAATGATCAGTTATCGTATCCAATAAGCCAATTTTTGTACAATTTTTACTATGTTTTCATATTGTAAGTTTTTAGCATAAATACTCAACTTAAAACCTTGTATATCGTTTAGTTATTTTTAATTAAGGCTCCGCGAAGTCTACATTTCGCGAAGTGCTCATTTTGCAAAGTTTAAATTCAGCATCAATCCTAATAAGCCTACTTCTAGCAGGAGACTGTACCAAGAACCCAATGTTTGTTCGAACGACATAAGATTAACATTTAACATACAACAGTATGGATTTGTACATATTAATAATATAATTAGTCCTATAACTGTATATTAGAATTAGTTTGAAGCTGTTATAACGGCATTTAAATCTGGTTACAGTATAACAAATGTCGAGCATTGTTAGCAAATAAATCCCAAGGTTTACTTGATAATACTACACGCTACAATTATTGATATGCGTTTATAAAAATCAGACTGATATGAGTATTTAAGCCCTAATTCTTTGATTGAAAAGGAAACAATTTGATTCCTTGTAAGTATTAAGTTTAAATCCTTGATAAACTATCGCTCTTGTAGTTAAAAATAAATACTTAATGCTTTTCAGATTATAACAATGTTGTAGCTTTACTTTAATTAGTGTACTTGTAGAGTTTCTGTAGGAAGGACGTACATGAAAATCTGTATATGTAAAATTGTAGTTGATTATTGTCTGTACATGGAGGATAAACTTTTATTAGGGGTTTTTACTTAAACAATAGAAACCAAAACAGAAGATTTATTTTTGTTAATTCCAATTATGAAAAAAAAACCGAACTCATTTCTCTGCGCGGGATTTTAACCGGCCCTCTTGTCATTTAGTATAATTATATATATAATAATAATAATAATCGAATTAACATTAAAACAGTTTTTAAGATAATAAAAAGCTGTGTACACAATGATTTTATCAATAAGCCTTTTTATGAATGAACAACTGCAAATAGACGTAAATACTACTATTATATGCAAATTTTTATCGTAGCATCGGCTTAATTACATGAGGCAATGAGGGCGAAATCGGCCCCATCCGGCGGACGCTAATGAGTACCGAGCGAACGAACGACAATGCTTTTCTGAAGCAGGCTTTAAGACAAGAGAATATCGCTCAATGGATGATTCGAGGCTGGATGATGAAATTGGAATCATTAAATTAAATTAAATTGAATTAATTTGTAACTTGACGATAACCGACATACTATGACGTACAAGTGATATGTGACTAGAAGTAGTTATATTTTCAAATATTATTATTATCGTGTTAAATATATGGGACTCGGACCCCATGGACTAAAGGTTTAAAATCAAAAGGGAAAATACGTAAATACTTTTATTTAATTAAAGACTAATTTTAATTAAGTTTTTTGAATTTGAATTTATAAAACGAAATTCCGTACCATCTGTGGTAGCAAAAACTAGACAGAGGCTACAATAGCAAAAGTAATATTATTTGCAACAATAAAATGCAAGCGCCAAAAATTAATAATATCAGATATGCCCTAAAAATAAATAAATCTGATACAAAAAGGTTTATATCTATTCCAGAAAAAATTACTATAATTAACTTAGGAAATAACCACGTAACTCGTAATAATATAAAAAAAAATAGCACAAATATTTAATATATAAAAAAATATATAAAATTTTCGCGAACAGGCTAGGGTTGTAGCAAGCGTAATTAATGATGCATACTCACTCTTTCTTATTGTTGACTACAATGACTAGCTTCACTTTCCGAGGGCCCTTGGTCATTTTGCAGGTATCCTTGCTGCTCTCCACCGGGCCCTGGGTCAGAATTTTTAGTAGAGGAATGTTTTCGTGTTCTATATCACTACAGCCCACCGGCTGGTCCCTCCGTCACCTCACTGACATCGTTATTAGCTTGGTCCACTGGTTTGCCAACACATTTTTATAATATAACTTCAAAAATATCACTTAAGTCCATTAATACTGATTCTAAATCACTTGCACTAAAAATCACTGGTCCTTACAATATAATACTGCTTAATACTCTCGCTCCAGAAGATAAGCTGTTGAAACCATTTTATCATTCGTAATTTGGTCGGTAACGATAAGAAAAAATATTTAAAACACAATAAAGGATTATTTGATACGACGCCCGAGGCTTTGACGTGTCGTCTTATGTAATTAGAGATATGGGAACCGAATGTAATTAATTAACAGATGTCATTGTGGGTGTATTCCATGTAGAAGAAATAAGTGAAGCGAAAATTATAGCTAGTAAAAGACTTACAGAAAAGCAACAAGAGCTTACGGGTTCTGGTGAATTATGTAACAAGTTATGTAATTCACAACACGCTTAGATACAGTGTTTACGCGATGACAGTGGTTATCAAAATGGCACATTTGCACGGAATCACATCGGAATCATGTCAAGATTTACAGATGATGAATGATGATACATGGCGACACGTCCCTGATTGTTAAGATTGTGATAACGGCCTATCAACGATAGTGGAACGCACTCACAGCCGAGGCTTTAAGTAGACCAAATATTAAATATTTAGACAATGCCGGTGTTGTCGGAATTTTTATATCGTGTCCATCCAGAATTGTGTCATCAAGGTAAATAGTTACTGTTTACAACTTACATTATTAGTTAACATACAGTCACTTGTACTTTCGTGCATGAACAACCATAACATATTTATCAATAATATGTTTAAAGATTTATTGAAATCTAGCTGAAGGGAAAATTTTAAGTTCTATTAGGGGTAAAAGATAACGAATAATTATGTAGATCTAAATCTCGGACAAGTTCGTGAAGCTATCGTAAATGAACAAGTTACCGTAATAATTTTTGAGAATAGAGACACAGCAAAAAGGTTTAAAGGAGGTAGAGCCGTTAAAGCTCGCCCGGGGCGGCACCACCGCCACCCTCATAACCCGCCGTAAAACAACATTTTCTTTATGTATTGTGTTTCGGTTGGGAAGGTGTGGTTGCCGGATACACATTATTGGACGCGACCATCTTAGCCCTCAAGAGTAGGAACGCATCCACGTCCATCCTTAAATAGAACTTCTGTTCTATTTGAGATTGGACGTGGTTGTCCA
>DWON01008981.1:0-11740 GCA_018251015.1 Phocides pigmalion okeechobee | reverse complement strand
GAACTTCTGTTCTATTTGAGATTGAACGTGGTTGTCCATGGGCTGCAGTGACCACTTAATATCAGGTGGCCTGTATGCCCGTTTCTTACTCTCCCACAATAACAAAAAAAACTTTAGCTATATTACTTTTTTTTCTAAGTACTCAGGTATTCTCATATAAACCAGTCAGAAATTTCATTGTTTAACAATTAATTGATTTCTAAATAAAATAAACTGTTATAATGATCTTTGTACTCCGTCTTTTATACAGTTTTTTCAATTTTATCTAGAAGACAAAAACTTACGACATTAAAATACGCTTCGGTTTGTGGCATTGATACATTTCATTTAAATAAATGGGTATTTATTTCTTTAAATTTTTTTTGTATTATTTAACATTAAATCGATACGCCTATGCGGTTGCAACACTAATACATAATATGTTTGAATTTACATAAATTATTATTAATAATATATAATCAATAGATACGTCTAAATTTAAGTAATATGCTCGTGTACGTATATTACGCGTATATAATATATAGTACGTATAAAAACACGCTAATTCTCGACAGCTGTAAGTCCATTTTTTTTGTATTTGGATAACTTGCGACTTATTAAAAATGAAAAAAAATTTGCAAGTTACCGAAATTGATTTTCTTATATATTTTTTCTTTCATATTACTTTTTGTGTTTTATGGAATTTTTTCTGTACTTTCAAATTTCCTTTGGGGGCGTGCTACCTTTTGTCCCCGCAAAAAAAAGCCCATCGTGTAATAATTAAAGTGACAAAAGTCTCCGCAAATGGGGTCCTTGTCCAAATATGTCCATTACGCTAATGACATTCTGTACTATCAATACATATTTAGTAAATGTTAGGAATCTTGATAAGTTTTGAACAAAAAGTAGGTAGATTGTGACAGTTTATACAAAGATGTGTAAATTTTTATTTGCGTGAAAGTAGATAGCGGTATAGACGTTTCCAAGATCAAACATTTTACGAAATGGTTTGTATATTTTTGTATCGTGAAACGAGCACATGAGCTTAGAAACAGGTGGTTATTTTGAAATCACAAATTAGCATGAGGCATTCTAAGTTATTCACTTATTAGTTTACCTACTTACATATGAAATTGCCTAATTATACCATTTTTTTATGTTTAAGTTTACTTATGTGGAGTGTTAAAAGTGGGAGAACTATAGTTCGACCGGAGAGGTACTGCTGCCGCCCTCATAATCCTCCGTAAAACATTATTTGTGTTTTGGTTGGAGAGGTGCGGTTGCCAGTTACATTTTGAAGCGAGGCGACGATCTTAGTCCTCAAGTATAGCAACGCATCTAAGTTCGAGCTCAGATAGGATTTGCAGGTGGTTTGCATGCTCGTTTGCTATTTTTCTTACATAAAACACTTGGGGATTATATGACAACTTACATATATATACCTAGGTACCACGTTAAGTTTTGTTTAACCTTTCTTAACCTAATGTCTTTCAAAATCTTGAAGGTCGAATTAAAACTATTTGCGACAACTAATTCATTAGCGGAATCTGTTTGTTTACGATCGATGTTAAGTGGCACCCGCGGTTTATATCGATCGATACCGACCTTGCAACGTCCGAAGGTGAAATGGTTATAGGTGTTACGTAATCGTCTATGGGGTTCGGTTTTGCGTTATAATATCGGAGATATTGATTAGATTAGAAATTTTATTGAATACTACGACCCGTTCTAGCTTAGCTCTGGTAAGAGTTTATATTTACTTACATTTGTCTTTTATACATGCATCTAGTCGTTACCTAGTTGCAATAACCAACAATTAGAAACATCTATTTCAAACGACGACAAAATTACTATATTAAATTTAACTGTTTCCTTTCTCGCCCAATTTACAAAAAAGTCTTAACTTATTATGCACCAAAATCTTCCCCAAGAATTACTCTACCTGTTGTTGATTTGTGAGAAAATCCGTTCAGTACTTTTTGAATTTATCATGAACAGACAGACGCGACAGGGAACTATGTTTTATAATATTTAGAGAAGAGAAGGGATTTACCATTGGCGAAGAGAGAAAATCTCAGAAGAAATCAAGAGAAAATCTTGCACATGGATGTCAGTTTTTATGTAGGTACGAAGAAGTACCACTGGGTACGAAGAAAAAAAAACTTCATTTATATTGCCAAGTTTATTATTATTTAGCGCCGATCAAACGTGGGACTAGTACAATAAAAATGTACGCAATTCTATTCAATTGCGTGTGTCAAAGTCAATACTTGTGTGTTGAAAACTCTCTATGTTTTACAATCGAATACAAGCAATGTAGGCATCCCTATTGGTACCGTTATGTTTTGTAACAGCTGATAAAGCAAGGCAAGTTTTTTACGTGACTGTCATAATTATGTAAATTTGACGCTGTATCTAAGGTAACTGGTAATAGATTTTTTATGTGAGAAGAGTAGCAAACGAGCATGCAAACCACTTGATGTTAAATAGTCGCATACATCCACGTTCAAGCAAAAACACGACTGAATTCCTATCTAAGCTCGAACGTAGATACGTTGTTACTCACGAGGACTAACATGGTCGTCTCGCTTCGAAATGTAGCCGGTAATCTCTGCAACCGAAACACGAGTAATGCTTTACGGCGGATTATGAAGGCGGCGGTACTTTTCCGTTCGGACTATAGCTACCTTTTTTTAATAGAACAGGATTTGTTACTTAGTGTTCCTAATTCATAACACCAGTGAAACTGCCGTCTGACTCAATGTAGCCGTATTGTATTTAATAGCATTTTTTATATAAATATAACAATCTCCTTTCTAAATGCCTTTTCATAACATCAGTTATTTACCAGTGAAAGTGCTTGTTCAAATCGGTTAAGCCGTTTTGGAGGTTATACGGAAGGAACAGATAGACATAAAAAAACAGTTTTTGCTATATGCACCGTATATATTTTCACAGGCACTCGTTAAAAAAAACTATGATTTTTATTTTACAAAACGTATGTTTCAATTTTATTTAAATATCTATAAATAAAATATGTTATCTGTTACTCTCTTATCTTTGGATGGTTGAAAAATAAATCAGCTGTTTCGCGCTTTATTATTTATTCTTAGATTTGATATTCCTATCCATAGACAATTTCGGTCAGACAATAAATTAAAATCTAAACCAGTTTCAAAGAACTGCTTGAACTAGTTTTAAAACTAGAAGTTCTAGTTTTAAATTGATATTAAACGAATTAAATGAAGTCTATTTATTTTCTACAGAGAGGGGGGGGGGGGGGGGAAATTACTAATCGTCATTTATATTTTTTTTTAATTTATTATTGGTATAATGTAAAACTTTGCTAATACACTTTTCTTCCATTATACCTAACAGTATAGCTAAGCTAAAAGTCGAGTTATAAAGATATATATAGATATATATTTATATAGATATATATTCAAGTAGTCTATATTTCAAGTAATTCAATAGAGATATATTCAAGTAATGTATGTATTATAATTGACATTTATTTCAAATACAAATTTTTATCCCGGAAAATATACACCTTTAAATAAAAAAAAGGAATGTTCCAAATTTGAAAATAAATGACGCAGTTATACTATAATAAACATATAAATCAACTGAATTTAAAACTTTTTTTTTAAATCAGTCGAATAAAATGTGATATTTTTGGATCTTTGTCGATATTTTGCCCGATATTATCAAGTCTGGGCATTCCCATTTGTAAATTTAAGCTGGCTTTCAATTTATTTCCTCGTTTAGTCCGTCAGCAACGTTACTGGCAGCGTTTTCGTTTACTTTTTGCCATTTCTTACAGCAATTAGGAAGTTAAATGGGGCTTTTTGTCGTTTAACTAACTGAGAATTTGCATTACGTTCCAACGCGCGAGCGAATGCACGAAGAATGAGTATTGCTTTTGGGCATCAAATATTAAAAATGACAAAAAAGATTTAGAGAAATGTCTTTTCTTCTCAGTTAATAGGGTTCGATGTCGTAAATAAGTTTTAATTGTAAATATAGGGCTTGACAGCCGCTTTTTGTGGCGTTCTATATTTTTGAGGAAACATTATTTAATCCGTTTCAGTCTTTTAACCACCGTCGAAGAGTATTTCTCCTTTCAGATTGAATCTTTTTAGATAATTTTAGCTTCAAATTCTAATGACAGATGTATTGACGAAAAAGCAGTATTTCTGCAAGACAAAGCATCTTTCGCCGCGTTGCCCATCCATTTAAGAATCTTCAGTCCATTGTTGGACATAAAATCTTCTAATAATGGAGAATCATAGAAACCTACGTAGGCGATACTCATTATCAACCTTACCAGATGATTAATTTCGTGAAAAGTCGCTCCTAGCTTTCTTTTTTATGTTAGAAGAAAATGAAGTACCTTGAAAACTCAACAAAGACTCATTTTAACTCGACGCTGAAACCCATCGAAATTGGCCTGTATTCCTTCTTTCTATCTGAACTTTATTGTAGATACGTTGCTTCTCTTGAAACAGAAGACTGAAGAATTTTATAGCCTGGTTTTATGCCGGCATCTGTTCTTTCCCAGAGAACATACAAAATCTGCTGGGTTTATTGCTTGAAACATGAAAACACAAGATGGAGAGGTTGCTCCATTTCTTCCCACGAAAAGTCCTTGTCTAGCAAAATAAGGTTATTGGGATGATATCAACTATTCCGTCAAATTCAATGCTGTCAATGAACGAAGTTGTTACCAAAGTGGTCCATCACAATTATCGTAGCTTGCTTGCTATGGCCGTTGTACCCGAACGAAACCGGTATTTAGTACCGTTACACAAAAAGTATCAACTGAATTGAGTTTTTGCCGCGAATCCATTATAAATGTGACAAAAGTCAAAATATACATGAATACATAAAATTGAGTTGATGGAGACAACTGTCATTTGCTAAGCTTATTTCTATTCAGAAAATATGGTAGGTTCAAAACTTCTAGACGGTTCCTCTGCTGAATATTTTATCTAAGATCACAGAAAGGGTTCAACACATTCCTTGCAGCATGCAACACTGTACAACGCTTGAGGCTTGTGTTGTGTTTTGCGTACAAATCTGTATGAATTACGGGTGAACAAAAATACTTTGTTTACGTCGGCGGTTCAAGACTGAAGGTGGGCATTACGTCTGTGTCCGTAGATGATTCACAGATGCTAAAAATACAATATTTCAGCTAATTGTCAGCGCATCATCCGTGTAGATAAATATGCTTCAGTTTAGAGGCTCCTCCAGCAACACTGACCTGGTCTTATATACGAGCACGGCAATCAAAGTGTTAATGCTAAAAATATGAATGATTCGACATCAAGAATTCCTGGACGTTAGAAACGGGTGTAATGGTAATACTTTGCCAGTTGAACATTATGGGCTCGGACCTTGTAGGTAGGACTACTCTTCTTGATTACAAATGACCTTAGTCGTCATTGACCTCTTTCGGTATAATACAGTCGTTTGTTGTTTATAAATTTACAAGTGGGCTCAGCGGACGTTGTCCCGCTCTGAAATGTTTTTTTTTGCAGAAAGTATGCCGGGTTCCACTGGATCCAAGTGCAGAAATATCAGCTTTGCATCCGATTACAGTGCCATCTATTGGGTCCAATTGCGAATCTAAACCATCCTCGGGCCCACCTGAAGACACACGAAGAATTTTATTTCTATCGATCCAGACGTTTAGGAGTGATTACGTAAAATACACACGTACAAAATAGTGATATATAAATATATAAAGTTATATACGTCATCTATCGTGCAAAGGCAATACATGGTTTCTGATAAACATAAACAGTTTCACATAAATCCGACTTATGATAACAGCCATCGTCTTTATCCTTATCAAGTAAGCCCTTACCATCGATAATACGATCGCATTTATGACCCATATTCTTTGTCGTGGCGTATTGCCAGACGCACTGTCAAAATATTCACGTGTTTGACCTTGTTCGTAAATATTCTTACGTACAGTTGGTACTTTGGGTTATCGGGTTAAGTTTAGGGGTTATTATCTAATCTACCAACGAAGTAAATAGCTTTATCAGCCCCGGAGTTTGTGGTGGAACAAAATTGTTATTCCGGACATAGCCATAAAAAAATATATTAGAAAAAAACGTGGGTGTATGTATCATAAGTACACACACACATACACGTTTTTTTACTTTTTTACGCACGTAAGAAGTTATACTTCTTTGGCGTAACAAGAAAAAAGTTTTTCTAAAAATTTTATCGTTCACGTTACCCTATGTTTGTTGAGAAAACGACACTAATAATAGAAAAAGGGTATTTAATACATTAAAAAAACAGTTTTATTATAACGCATTATCTACTTAGGCTTTTTTATTTAAATATCATAAAATAAAATAATTATTTTAAATTGTGTATGACTTCGAAACTTATCGAATTTACAAACTATTCGTATTACAGTGTTTGTTAAGTTTTTCTCAGTCACATACGTGTCATTCATCGCTCTTATAGTCCAAAGTACAATGTACCCACGCCACGAACAAGCGTAATGTTTACGAACTCGCATCACTAATAATCTTTGTAAGTGTACCATGGAAACTGTTTTGTTTGCAGTAAAACTGACTTTTCCAAGGATTTTAAATCTACCACATTCATTTATTTTGTACAACCATAAATAAAATGGTACCTCCAAATTGTCAGTTTATTTTTTTTATCTGCTGACAGTTTGTGATTGTATTTACTGGATTTGTATTGAGTTTTCGGTAGCGCGGTTCTTGTAGACGATGATCGACCATCTTGACTTAGGACATGTGATTTTATAGTGCGTCTAGTTAATATTGCTGAGTATTAAAATTGTCACTAGTTAAATGAACTAAAAATGCCATTAGCCAGATGGTACTAGTATGGTTCCACTAGGGAGATACTTCCGTCAATAATTTTTAGCGTGGACCATATTAGCCTTCTAGAATTGTTATGCATCTGTGATCGACTGCAGGCAGACAGGATTCCTATTTTATACTAGCAGTGTCCGTTACTGTATCCGCGTTCAATTTATATTATTATAAAATAAACGCCTAAATTACTCCTTATTACATCAGCTATCGGCCATTGAGATTAGCTGGAATTAAAAAAAAGAGACAAAAATTGTAAAAAAAGTAATTTGACAAATGTACCGCGTATATATACATTTATTAAAAAGCGGTTATTTTAATATTACATACAGACATTTCAATTTTATATATTTATATAGATTGAGATCGTTACAGTTGTCCATTTCAACTGCATACTCCATCGGATGAACTCCATGACCATTTGCTACGAATTTCATAAGAAAAAACTACTACGCATCCGATACGGTCAAAGCCCGCTCTCGATTGCGTACATTAGATACCTACTGTACATTGTTGACCAACCGTTACGAGATTGTTACGAGTTATACGATGCGTATGATTTCCACAATGATCATGATGTTTTGATCTCTTCGTTTCCTCCCTTTTTTCCAAATCAGTCGGATTACCTATCGAGGTGTTGATTAAGTTTGGAATGGTGTTTTGTTTGACTGAAGACAGCTGTACCTATTACGTAATAAGTAAGCTTATAAAACACGCTATAGTTTATGCTATATGCTATATCGCTATTAAAGTAAAGCGTGGTATTCATTCCAAACACCTCTAAATTAGCTTGTGCCATAAATCTAGAATGCATGTCAGGAATGGAATCCAGGAAATTGGCAATAGCGTCTTCTTGCGAAGTTGTATATCTGTGGCGGTGATAAACACGTAAAAGGTGGGAGAACTATAGTTCGATCGGCGAGGTACTACCGCCGCCCTCATAATCCACTGTAATGTATTACTTCGTTTACATGCTCGTTTGCTACTATTCTCACATAAAAAAGAGTGCTCACGTCGTAATCACGATGCCTCTACAAGTCTACAAGCCCTTCGAGGTCCACAGCTGGATGTAGGATTCAGGTAAATGGTGCCAGTCAACCCGATCCTTTTCTTTCGTATCAAACGATTTTCGGCTGTTTTCTTCCAGTCATCCGTCTTATCTGATTGGCATCACCGTACTATGGCATAACCTCTTGTTCTAAGAAGGCCTACATCCAACAGTGGATTTTTGAGAGCTAATACAAAGAAGTAGATATACATTTTGAAAATGGAAGTTTACATAAATAAAACGAGAGTCTGCAATTCAGAATGCCCATTTCTAAGTTATCTAAGTCTCTACTTAGTTGCAAGATATCAAATTACACGGAATGGTTTTAACTATTTTTGTTTGTCATTGCCTAACCTTGGTATCTATTGAACTGATACCGCTGGGCTATTTTCAGACAATTGTCATTCTCGATTAGATCGATTCTGTTACGTGATTTTGGTCGTGCATATAGACTGCATAGTATTAACCGTGAACTTTGTAAAGTAGGCAATTGGAGTAGGCTGATGTTAGAAGAAAAATATTATTATCACATTACGCGATAACGCCTTGACCGATTTTGATGAGACCTGTTTTACTTTTAGCCAGGGCTTTGTACGGGAGCACGAGGGGTGAGACATTGGCCACAAAAGAGATTTTGGAAATATAAAAAAAATGACATAAAAAATAAAAATAAAAGAAAGAATTTGGGTTAGAATGAAAACAACATAAATTTGGGTACTCATCGCAAAAATTTTTGGATTTTTTAAATAGGTCAAAATGATTGAAATACAAAAAATTAGGGACTTACAGCTTTTGAGAATTAGAGTGGCCCTAAACTCTAGTTTAGCTATTATGCTATGTGAGCGCCGCAGTCGGTGTTAATTCTTCTCGTTTTGAGGGGAGACCCACGCCGAGTAGTGGGGCTGTAATGGATACATGATAGGGAAGTAACATGGGGGATACAGTTTGTTACTCTATATAAAAACGATGTATATATTTGTTTCCTTCCTATACGATTGATGCTGGCAAAGTTGCGGAAACAGTCATTATAAAAACGCATAATTCTTTTAGTCTATTACATTAATTTATCACTATAATATATGTTTATAATAAATCGTATGTAAATAATATGACATCCCGGATGTGTTTAAATATGTTTATAGATATAACGGAAGTAATAAAATCTTAATATATAAAAATGAATGTTGTATGTCCTTTATAGAATGGGAAACTATGCATTTGATCATGTGATGATCTTTAGCAAAGTTGTTTTGCATGAGCCCACGAATGTTTCTGAGTTGGTACGCCCAATTTCCGGCAGATGGCGCAACTGTCATTCCAATGAATTTCATATATTGAAGTGACAGTTCATGCTGATTTGAATTGAAACGAAAACAGCGAACGAATGACGTCTCGAGGCAAAATAAATGCGGACGAAGTCGCGGGCACAGCTAGTTATATATATAAAAGTAGAAATTGAGTGACTGATCCAGAGATCAACATACAGCCATTGCAGTAGAATCCGGAAGTTTGCACATAGGTTTTTTTATAAAGCGTAAGTGATCAATAAGAAAGCAGTTTTTGCCCAGAAAGGGTTGAATAGAAGTTGCAAATTTCTATGTTTTTTTGACAATTTCTATAAATACTTTCAATATACAGTAAGATAAGACTAGATCTGTATGATTTATTATATATGTTATTGACCTTGCCCGAGCAAAGCCGCGGGTAAAAGCCAGTAGTTTATATACAGGATACATTTCCGAATTTCCGTAAAGGTGTGAATACATAATAAATGGTGCGTTTTGAATGTTAATTTTATGCATAGCGTCGCGGTAAAATGTAAATTGATACAGAAACGAATTACGGACGAGGCTTTTTCAAATTTGTTGCAATTTAAATTTCCACAAATTAGTCGCTATTGTGAGGTGATTGTTACTTCTGTGGACAAGTGTGGTTATCGTCTCACTTATAAAGTGGCTGTTGGCTGGATCTTAGTTCTTAGGAATATGTATATATATGTATGTGAATTATGATCAACATTATCCGAGATTCCTGTTTTATATGGAGTTAGTACCATGTATCCATGGGACGCAGCGACCACTTGTCCTTACGTGGATTGAAAGCAGCTTATTACTTCAATTTCATAAAATTTCATGAAAAATTGTGTCTGTAATTGTCTAACAATGTTATGTTTATGTTGAAATCAAATCAAATTTAATTGTGAATGCTGTTTTGTTATAATTCAAGAGTTTGTTCGATTTATGTATGAATCGTTTATTTATCTTAATGTATTTGCTAATTCATTTCTTATGTGCTTATATAAACTCCATCTGGTGGTTAATGATGATTTTTGTGTGCAGATAACAGTGGAGAAATTCTGACACACACGATTAGCTGTTTCGTGTGTTCACCATCTTTCTAAATTTACCTTGTATTGTTTGTTTATCAAGGACTGATTTAAAAAGAATGCTAAGAGTTTTCCCCCTGGTTTTTCCTCCAGGTCATTCTTAGCCAACAGGCGCTCAAAGCCGATGTACTGATTTTCCATTGTACCCTTGACATTCATTAATTGTATGTAAATACCACAATTAAATAAAATATTTGAACGTAAAGTTCTAAAATGGGACTATGTTGATAGAAACCTTTTTTACTAAGCGATATGGATAGGTCTAGATTTCTAGGTATTGCCTCTTCGATTGTAGGTACTTCCACATAATTGTTTAATTCCAGATAAAGATAGTGGCAATCATATGTATGTATGTGCTTATCATGATGATTCACGTTTTGATAAACGTTCTGATAAGTCCTTCCGAGATTGCGTGCGGCAAAATATTTGGTCAAGTACCTACCACAATTAAAGGGTGGTTGAACTCAGGAAGGCAATAATCAAGGCTACGTAGACTGGTGCTGTAAGGAATGCGAATGTCACGAAGATTTTTGGGTTCAATCCGAAGTCAAGGGCGTACATGAATGAATAACGTGGGTTACTGGCTGGAAAGGTTTTACGGCAATGAAATAATACGGCATTTAGTTCACAGAATGATAAGATTTTTTTTTATTTAACAAACGAACGCGCTGGCCATATGATGTTAAATCGTCCCAACTGTCCATGGAGATCTACCTATGTCCGACCTCACATAGGAGTCAAGTTGCTTTACCTCGTGCACACTCGTATCCTTGACTACTGAGGTGGTTTCCTCGCTTGTAAGCGTAGCCGGCAAACGCACCTCTCCAACCGAAACACAAGAACTGCTTTACAGCGGATTATGAGGCACATTATTGGAGGCGACCATCTTAGTCCTCAAGAGTAGGAACGCATCCGCGTCCATTCTTAAATAGAACTTGTGTCCTATTTGAGATTGGCCGCCTCTGACTCGTTCTGTTATATGAGCGCCACAGTTAAAATATTAAGTAGTCGTTATCGCTAGATTAAACACACAAAAAAGTCAGCTAAAACGATAATTAGGTACATCCTTAGTAAGTGGAGCAAACGCTTATATGTGCGTTTTCCGGTGATCACCATTAACTAGAATACAAGCGGCGTTTGACATGTAAAGCATCTACTTTCTCTTGACAAGTTTCGAGAGCAGTCTAAGCAAGTCTATTGCAATAACACGGACGTAGAGCGAGCGTGTCAGTCTAGATTGGTCATTGCGGTCATTTTGTGTCTACTTGCGTTAATGCGGCTTTGCTTACGATACGTAAGCTTAGCGACTGCGATATACTGTAAGATTATACGTAATATAAAAATGGTTACTTATAAAGGCAGTTATCTGAATTATTTAAGGTGGGAGCGAATTATAGTTCGATGAGGAGGCACCACCGTCGCCCTCACAATCCGCGGTAAAGCGTTACTTGTGTT
>DWON01008980.1:0-11740 GCA_018251015.1 Phocides pigmalion okeechobee | reverse complement strand
GGGGGCGCCCCCCCCCCCTCCTTCAAACCCCGCCGTAAAACAACATGTTCTTCATGTATTGTGTTTTGGTTGGGAAGGTGTGGTTGCCAGATACACATTATCTGAGGCAATTATCTCAGCCTTCAAGAGTCCTTCCTAAATAGAACTTGTGTTCTATTTGGGATTGGACATGATTGTCCATGGGCTGCAGTGATCATTTAACATCAGGTGGCCTGCATGCCCGTTTCTTACTCTTTCATAATAAAAAATGTAAGAAATAGGTGTAGCGGTGGTATCTTCGCACTCGAGCCGCGCCGATGCCTTAATATTTTTTTTATTCGTAAGTTGTCTTTGGTGCTACAGTGTATATCGACCTTATAGATCTCTGCTAATTGGGCGACGTTTGACGCCTTGCTAGTAACTTGTCATCGACTTCTTTTCTTGCAAACTTATTTATGTATTAACCAAAACGATTATTTCACGACGAATCATGTTCAGATATTCCACAGAAAACTTCAAGAATATTTGATTATCTTCGTATATTGCTCGGGCAGCGTAACGTTGTCGTAGAGATATCCGAACTATGCGACGGCTTGAGTGAGAATGGTAACTAATTGCGGATGCTCGGACTTTTATAACAAAATTAGGTGGCAGTACATAACACCTTTTAATGATCGGTAAAACATTTTTATTTCTAGAATTAGCTAAATACAACTAATTTAACGATCAACCAATTCTCAATCATTAAACTAATTAAAAAAAACATTTCCGGCAACGCGTTTTCTTAAATATGCGGTTTCGCTCCGACATATATAATATTAGTAATAAAACTTATTGTAGCTAATAAGGCTATAGAATATTTCTTTGGAGAAATGCAGGAACGGATATAACTTTAAATGTTTATAAGAACGCAATAAATTTATTGAATGTTAAATAAATATCAATAATTAAAAAAAAAATCGAAAATTTTAGAACGGTTTTGAGAAGTATGTTAGTAGACATCATATGATTAGGTTACGCAACGCAGCATTTACAATGAAGAAATAGAAATGTTTTAACGGTGTTAATTAACTTAAACCTCGCGAAGTTCTTGGTAGAACTCTCTTGTTAGAACTTTCTTGGTTTCAAGGCTTTGTATAAATTCGAAAAACACTTATCGTTAATTCTAATAACAAAAGTGATGTTATATTTCAGTGTTTTTTCTTTAAAAATTTAAATTAAGTTACTTAAATTATAACGATTCCATGTTTCCTACTGATTTCTTTTATGTGATCAGAGTAACAAAAAAGCATGCAAATCATCTGATGTTAAGTAGTCGCAGCCCATATACATCCACGTACAACGAACATGGCTGAGATCCTATCTGATTTAATACAAGTTATACTACATATATATAATGATTTTGTGACGAAAAAATTCCCAGTAGACTTGAATTGCTAGTTCGTTGGTACGACAATTTTCTCGAGAAAAAGGATAAGTCCTCAAGACATTAGGCGGTGGAGAAAAGCTTAGCACAAAGAATCAGTTTTTCTCTCGGTTAGGCGGAGATTGCTACTTCCTCTCCGACAGATTTCTATACGTAAATACTTTCTACGATGTTTGATGGATTGTTTTCTATTTCTATTATTTATTATTTAGAATAAATACATCAATTAACATTGATTAAATAATAAGATAATTTCTATTAGCTGGGTATTTTCCTAGCGAAGTAATAAAAACATTTTTTAATTATTTTTACACTATGCGTTGATTGATAAAAACAATGCGTATTATCACATGAAAAGGCATGTCACAATTAATGTATCAATTGGCACATGTTGCTATCCTACCCAGTAATTTATTTTAGTCTTCAAACGTTATTATTATGAAATATTTTAATTGAATATATTGAAAAATTGTATAATGTACTTACATTATTTAGTTTTATACAAATAAGTAAAGTTGAAGCGAATGCCTGTGTTATGAAAGTAACATCCATTTTCTTAATTTGTTGATAATTTTCACGTTAGTAAATATAAAAAATATGATTAAAATATCTTGTATTTTACATTTAAATTACTTATTAGAAAATGTGGGAGTAAGTGGTTACTTTTAATTATTAAAATACATGAAAATGCCAGAATTCTTTATGAATGGAAGCTGCAAAAAATACATAAACAAATTCATTTAGAAACCTTGTAATATATGGATTCGGTAAGTAGATGTGCATGGGCTACAGTAACCACTTAAAATCGAGGTCTAAATACTCATTTGCTAGTTTTGTCACTTAAAAAGGATATTTTTCTGCATGTGTTATTTGAGTCGAGCTACATTTAACGTTAGAACGGAATGTGTACTGAAAACAGCATGCTTCCGTTTTCTTTTTATCACGGGAGAAAGCGAGCTTAAGACGACAGCGTTTACTGAGACACATATACACAAGTATAGGTATATGCTAGACTTTATAGAGAACTAGGTATTACCTGCAAGTTCGTTCGCTTAGTTTTTAGATACGTGGATGTTCGTATTTAGAAAAAATATAAACTTGTGTTAATCCTAAAAACTATCTATGTATGTCTATCATCTATCTATCTATCTATCTATCTATGTCTGTTGTGTGTCTATTTATTGGTTTCCAAAGAAGGGCGTTGTCTTAAACAAGTTAAAAGGTGACTATAATACAAATTTTCGCATAATATTTTAGTAAGATGGACAAGTATGTTTTGGAAGAAATATTTATTACAACGCATTTTGGTTTTAATTAATTTATGATGTGCTGATTACTTCAGATTTTTGACAGTCTTGATTTGACGTACGTCGAAAGGTGCAAGTATCAATAATTTATGGTGCAAAATGAGGACTGCAATCAAATAGGCGTGTCCGTGATTTTGATAGCCGGCGCGAGTTTCTTTAATAATATAGTTGACTAAATAAATATCACTTTTTTGTTTTTATTTGCGAATGGGAGCAAACTTGATTTTATGTTGTCAATACAGCTCATTGACATCTACGTGCAATCTCAAATATTAGATGTATTACTCCTGAAGGACTAAGGTAGTTGCCTCGATATATGTACCTCCCCGCTCGAGCTCTATGAACTTTTGTATCTATGCTACGTTTTAGATCAATCAATTTGTAAGAGTCTTAAAATTTAGTGTGTGTGTATGTGTCTTTTTATAGATTAACCTAACGAAAATGCAGACGGATCACTTGCAGGAAAACAGTCACCGTTGCCTATGGATATTTACAACACCAGTCGCTAATGCATCACGGGCTTTAAAGGAGAGCTTTCTTTGCAGGTATTTAAATAAATATTATAAATTATTTTCATGTACTTACCTACATATTATTTTTTACCATTTAAATAGTTTTTGGCGCCAAGATTGAAAGGACCGGAACATTTCGTCTTTTTTTACTTTCCTCCGGTGTACGGCTCCGACTATGGTTGGTCTAGATTCAGCGAGTCTATATAACAAATCTAATAAGGATACCACACAAAGGAATTGCATTTTCTATTTAACATTCTATCGAATTGAATTTCACATCGTTTGGAGTAACCTTCGTTTTCTATGCTATTTTAGGCAAGTATTTGTTGAATATTGAGTATGTCGCGTAATATTTTCTAATTGTACGACTTATGTGAATCTAGTTTTAAAAGCATTTATATTTCCCCTTGTCTAAAATATTTATTATGATCCAAAGAATGGCTTGACTTCGGTCATTTATCAGGTGGTAAAACTATAGTTACTGGGGAGGTACAACCGTCGCCTTTATAATCTGCTTTAAAATAACTGTTTTTATTTCGGTTGCAGAGTCGCGGTTATTGGTTATACTTACAAGCGTAACGACTACCTCAAGAGTAGCTACACTCCTATGAAGGGTCAGTCCTTCATTTAGTCCTGTTTAAGTTTGAACGTGAATGTCCACGGGCCGAAGAGACCATTTAACATCACGTAGCCTGCACGATTCTTTGTAACTCTGCCAGCATAAAAATATAGCTTTCATACATACATACATGTAGAATTTTTTATTTTATGGTACAAGATTGTTGTGTTATTTGTCTTTGTGAAATATTTAGTTACTTATAATTCTACAAAAATGCATTACTTAAGAACTCGGAAATGTATTGATTATTGAATAGAATTTGAATTGGTTAAAACACCTTTGCGCCTTAGTGCTTTCGGGAGCTCACGATCACTTGTCGTCCTCAAATTGCAATGAGGTCAGTCTAATCTAAACCCACTTGAGGATACACTTTGAATTTCTCAGTGAGCGAAGGAAATTTCAACTATTCAGAATAATTTTCTCTAGGAAATATACGACATTGATGTTGAGCTGTCACCTTTGCATGGACCATTAACTGTTTTTATGTGAGAAGAGTACCAAACGAGCATGCAAACCACCTGATGTTAAGTAGTCGCAGCCCATAGATATCCACGTACAACAGACACGACAGAAATCTTATCTGAGCTCAAATGTAGATACGTTGCTACTCCTGATTACTAAGATGGTCGTCTAAGTGTAACTGGCAACCGCACCTCTCCAACCGTAACATAAGTAATGCTTTACAGCGGATGTTGAGTATCAAAAATTTTACTGATGGTATGTATAAATGACCCTTAATAACTCCTAATCTTACCAAAGGTCATCGGTAAATTATCCCTGAAGGTTAACTTGAGATATTTAGTGTATGTGTGTTCAAAACAGTACACGGTAATTATATAGCAAATTTTATATATTTTCTCTATTTTTTGTTACAATATTTCTTGTTTCCGTAAAAAATAAGAAGGGAGAAGAGAAAACAGTTAAGACGAAAGCAATAAAAATATAGTCGGAGACTATAAAAAGTAGAGTACCATTAATATTGTCGAAACAAGACTTGTGGCATTACGTATGTAAGGAGCATTCTGAAACATGGCTCGCCTCACGTTCGCGGTATACATAAGCAACTTGTAGGAGCTTTAAATATATATGAGTCTGAAAGCTACTGCAGCCATTAATCCCAATGTTTGTGAGACAACTTGAAATTAAGGCTTTATTTAAACTTACTTGCTACTTTGAAACTCTTGTTGTTACATAATTGATTTCACTGACATTGACACTGACATTTAAAATTCCAAATGCTTTTTCATGCATTTTTAAAGAATGTTAGTGCCACCTTTGTGAATAATAAATACAATTCAAATATAATTATTACAACTAGCAACGAGCTTCACTCGGGTAATAGCATTACTATTTGCTTACATTATTTTTCTTTCATATACGCATCCATTCATTACCCACTTGCAAAAATTAACAATTAGATCGTCTATTTCAGACTACGACTGAATTACTATATTTAATTACTCACCTAAATTACAAAAAAAAGTTAACTTATTATGCACCAATACCTTCTATGGGAATCACTCTACCTGTTATTGAAAATTGTGATAAAATTCATCCAGTGCTTTTTGAGTTTATCGCGAACAGACAGACAGACGCGACGGGGGACATTTTGTTACATTAAATTGATTTTTTTCCTTGCGAAGGAAGCAACGCTCCACCAATATTTAGTGTAAGGAAATTTTCAATATTGGTGTGATTTCTGCCTTAGTAACATATAAAGCGGTACGTGGCTGTGACTAGCATCAAGTAGGACTCCTGTCTTATTTAGATTTCAGTGTAGCCAACATATACAACATAAACACGTTTAATACTTTCTTTTATACCGTGACACCGTGACGTAGTTATAAGTATATTCAGTATGTATGTTAGTCTGTAAGGTATTTATACTATGGGCCTCTGTACTCAATTATACCTTTTTGTATATTTGTTTATATTGCCTGAAATAAATAAATGTTTTGAATTGATTTTGATAAGATATGTCCTGTAGAGAAGAGACAGCGAAAGAGATTTCAGTCCAAAACGTAATGGTCTACTAATTATCGTGTGCCCTACTAAATGGTCTACCTAATTCCATTATTTACGAGATAATCTTGCCCTCAAAGCTAGGTACCATTTTAGACTTTGCAACGTGGCAGAAGCTATACATATCGCCCGAGAAGTACCTCTGGCATAACAATTTCTAGCGTAAAACATATTTGTCCGGATAGGATTCCGGTCGTGTTTTTGGTTGTACGTGGATGTCTATGGGCTGCGACTACTTATCATCTGGTGGTTTGCATGCTCGTTTGGTATTCTTCTCACATAAGCAAAAAATATATATAAGGAAATTTAAGATAGGACTCTGATTCCAAATGGAATTGATTACTCATGTCTAGTGGAAGCAGCGACTGTTTAACGTCAGACGGACCGCATGTTCTGTTGCTGCGTTATTTAAATAATAATATGTAACTCATGGAAAAATTCAAGGAATAAAGGAGAAATAAGGAAAACGCAAAATTATTTGTATATTTAATTTATTGATTACGGTAGAAATGCTTCGTAGTAATTAATGGAAAACAAATACATAACAAACAGACGGATCTAGGAACATATACCGACCGCAAGTCTCAGTGCAACACTCGTTACAAAACAGCTAGCTTATCTGTGAACTTAATAGAATGGGTTTTATTTCAATAAATTTATTAAATTATCTGTACCTTCAAAAATCCTTTATAAAAAACGTATAAATCGGCAAATATATTGAATTATTACATATAAATAAATCGTTTTCATTTAACTACGTATTTAAAAAATAGGTTCAATATTACGGAATCCTTAGTAAAATATTTGTCGCAGGTTCCTACAATTTGAAATACAATATACTCTGTGGAACCCACGTACAAAATCTATTTTGTATATCTATATAATTAGATTTCCCTATTTACGCAAAAAATTAAATATGTTTTAGTAGTACGGGTGAAGATAAAATAATATTCGGAAATATTTAATAAACTAAATTGAAATGAATATAATAATATGTATTACTTTTTTTAGGTTCAGTAAAGAATTATTTAATATTGGCTGTATATATAGTATTATTCCTAATACAAAAGAGAGAATAATGAATATTTGAATGCATGTTATTATCTGTGGAAAATAGCGCGCATTTATTTCTCGGTCGTATTTAAATACAATAAGAATTGAAATCTTGGTTTCTCGTATTTTCTACGTTTCGATTTAATTCATTATTTATAACTTATTGTTTGATTAATTGGTATCTTCATATATTTTACTTTAAAATTGTAATATTCATTCTCTCCATTTTAATTTAATTTGTAAAATATTTATGAAGAATATTTTTATACATAGTATAAGAAAATATTGTAAGAAAACCACACCTGAGAGTTCTTCATAATATTGTCAAAGGTGTGTGATGTTTAGGATATCAAAAATCAAAATAAAAAATATAGCATATCAAAAAGTTATGTATATTCTAACCAGATTACAGTTAGCGGGAGACCAGTGGTATCTCCCTCGCAATTTATATAAAAAAGGTTTTGTCGGTAAGAAAAGCTTGGTTGCTCAGTGAGGCGACCGTTTTAGTCCTCACGAGTAGCTACTCCTCAGAATGTAGACGGATGACCATAAACAAGTTCTGAAGCATATTCCATCACCCTCATGACGCGGATTAAAAAAAATATTTTAATTTTAATAGTAAAGTTATTTTTTATACCTACGCCATCTTATATTTTTAAAATAATTATAAAAATTTAAATTATTTTAGATACTTTATTTTATGGAATGTTTTTCACTTATTTTATATCGTTTTCCAGCAATAAACGATTTGTGTTTAATTCAAATACTTAAAAAAAATATTAATGTTGTAATAGTTATAGAAAAAATTAAAAAAGGGTTGCCATTATAAAAATTAGTTTAGTTGCGAGTGTTGCACTATAACCTAGGCATAAGATTTGGCTTCCTCCTAAGCCAAAATATAATGCTCTTTATTTCTTATTAAGTACCATTTTACAGAATGAAAGTCAATTCCATACATATATTTCATTTTAAACATTTTTATAATCTATTTTAATATATTTATATATTTATCATTTCACACATTTCTTATTATTTTTTAGTTCAATATGCAAATATGGTAAATTGACTTCCACATCAGTAAAATAAGAAAAATAATTTGACTAGAAATAACACAGTTTTATAAAAATCGAAAAATTATTACCATTTACAATACAGTCGCACAAGAACTAAATTATAATTAGAAATAAGACTAGAACGAATTCAATTATTTAGGAATGTTTTATGTATAATTAGGTTTTCCAGTGATTGCCAAAGTTATAACATTTTTAAAATAATTAACATCTCATATATCTAATTTGGCAACCACTAGACAACCTTTACTAAAAAGTATTATTAAACCCATATATTAATAAATTATACAGTATTATTCATGTTTGTACCTCCGCTGCGAACGTAATTGATAAAAATCAATAAAATGGTAACATTACTCTATAAGTCATGATTAAAATAAAACTAAAAATAATAATGCATTAAATCCCAATTTTATCTACATTTACCATGATTTCTATAGAAAATTACGTATTTTATTATCTTATAGACATATTCAGCTAAAATTGTCCAAATATTGAATTCAAATACATATTTGGTTTTATACAAGATATATTTCACACTAAAAAATCCAAATTGTATTTAAATTTAATTGCATTCGGACATACTGGTAAAAATATCGGTGGTTATTATTATATATAGTAAAATTTAATTACAAAAATGGTTTGAAACTGTTTTGCCGCGTCGTAAGTAATGGTATTGGAAATAAAATACTTAAAAGTGTCAAGTCCTAGACGCCTATAACAAACTTATCAACTTAAATGTATCTTATATTCAATACCATTTAACAATTATACATAATTGGAATGTAGTGTACGGAAACAAAAATACCAGCGGTACATAAAGTACAACAAAACGTAACAATAGTGCGACTGTACCAAACTGCTTACAAGCATTGTACCCGAGTGAATCTAAATCTAAAACCCAGTTGTAGTCTCTCCTGTAATCGTTACTACACTTAACATTAATTTGTACTGTATTTTGTATCACCAAGCTCCGTTACGATTCCATTGGATCCAATATTTGTACTTGTTATCGTTACGTTTATAAAACTATTGGTCTATGTCTCCACTCGCGGTACAATGCGGTATGAACACAATACATTTCACTACATTCAATGTCGGATCCTATCCAACCGGCCGATCTCCTAAACAGTAAAAATTTAGCGTTTTCCTCTAACCATGGTTCTAAAAACGCACCCCTTAACAAGGGAGGTCGAGCTGTTGGATGGATCGGGACCACGCGTACATTTTTTATTAATTTTGTTATTATTTAAAACATTATTAATATAATTTGTTGTATCGCGCGCGCGCGTCTCGGCTCCGGACGAACGGTGCAGTTTGGCTGGCAGGAAGACAAATAGGAAGATGGACAAACTCAGCCGTCAAAACAACATTTAGGAAACTTCACCGTCAATATATCGGAGATTGGATTTCGGTTGACAAATTTAGAATAAACCTAAATCTAAACTCCGAGTCAAACTTTTGTATCTTACAAGGAACTTATTTAGGAACATTTTTTCATCTAGATACAGTTAGGTTATCTATCCTTTGCAGGTTAACCCTTTAGGAACTAAAACATTCGTAGTAAGATTAACGTCAGTTATAACAGTAGTCGGGTTGTTATTACTATCGGAAGCTATACCCTGATCCACAATTATATTACTACAATCAGGAAGCCGATCGCTTCGTTCGGAGCCGTTCCACGCGCGTCCTCTAGTGTTAGATTAAATTACATCTTACGTACATACATAGGAACTTTCTTTAGAAGCTGCATGGTTTGTACAAGCTAACCTCCACAATGATCTACCGAATAATTAATTATTAAATAAATCTGTTATCTTCAAATATATATCAATATTCGTCGACGACAGCTGCACTATCTCCTACATCTCTCGCGTGGATTTATTTCAACATATCTCTATTTGCTTTACAATATTTCTCTATTTCTGAATTTTTCTACAATTCTCGTTTCAATAACTTGTCATTATAATGTAAAATAACTTTGTTTATATTTCTTTGTAACAAATTAAATACATCTTTTACGTAACTCTAGAGGGTAACATTCGGTACGGGTTCTCTATCTACTGCCCTTTTAGCCTGCTATTATTGTAAAATTTAACCGGTTCAGTCTTCTTTAATATAGTTAGAGACGGATCAACTATTTAACTTTATATCTCTAGAGAATTTATGATAATTTGTACTAATTGATGATGGTCCATTGTTCGGGGTGTGAGGTAGCAATAATTCGGAGCGAGTGGCCGTCGGGACCGCAAGAGATGCGCGAGACGACGCCGTCCGCAGTAACGTACAAATTGTTAATTACAATACAAATAAATATAAAAGTTAAAGCCCGGCCGAACGACTAGAGGGGGGACGGAGCTGCGCCCACGTCCCCCCGAAACAATGACCCGTAATGATTGATGTGTTACACAACAAAACCCGTCTGACCGAGCCTCACCACCACATACCTAATCAGATTTAATACTAAAATTACGTTTAATGTTGATCACTGCCCAATAGTACGTATCTTTGTGCTTAAGTCACTCCTAGACAACAATAAACAGTATCAGTAGCTAACGGCCGCGCGGTCTCCGTCCGCGGCGGCGCTGTAACGCAGAACTATATTTATTTGTACTTTAGTGTAACTCCAAAATATATTTATACAATAACAGCCTATATAACCTAAGGTGAGGTAGAGCGGTTGTCGCAATACGCTACAAGTGGCACCTAGTGTTGTACTGTGGGTGTGGGCCGCCGCCTGCGTCGCTGCCCCGCGCTCGGCTCGCCCGGGTGTCGTGTCGCCCCGCAGCGCGCCAGTGATCAACATCGCACCGGCACTACGACGCTAACGCGAGTACGCTTACGAGTACTCGCCGGTAAAATACCTTTCCATTAAACAATAATAACTACGTCTAGGGTGTATTTCTTCTCCCGATCGAAATCGACGTTTCAAAAACTCGTCTCGGACCGACCCAACGTCGAGGAGATAATAAATAAACAGATTCATAAGCGGCAACGTTTCATATATCACCCGTCATATAATTCTCAATATACGAAGTTAGACTCTGTCAAAAAAAAGGCCGGGGGCCGCCGCGCGGTGTGGCGCTCGGGCGGGCGGCCGCGGACAGCTCCTCGGGAACGATCACGTCTCATATTTCTCAGCAATCGCTTGAAGGCACACAGCGTTAAATGTAGTCAGTAGAGTTCAGCGATCGGAGCGCGCGCTCGCCGCGGTGTAGTCGTCGGCCGCGAGCGCGCGCGGCGGCGGCGGCGCGGCGCGCTAGGCCGGCGTCAGCGTCAGCGTGACGGTGGCGCGGCGCGTGGCGCGGCGCCGCACCGGTAGGAACACCAGCGCCGGCAGCAGGCTCAGCGCGCCGCCCGCCTCCTCCAGCACGAAGGGCTGCATCGTGAGCGGCGCGCGCGGCGCGCGAGGTACCGCCAACAGCGCGCCCGCGCCGCCGTGCGCCGCGCGGACGTGCGCCTCCAGCGCCGCGAAGCTCTCCGCGCGAAACTCGCAGCGCGAGCACGAGTACGCGTCCGCCTCGCCCTCGCCCTCCGCCTCGCCGGCCTCGCTCGTTTCGCCGCCGTCGGGCTCCACCTCCCCTTCCGCCTCCGGCCGCTGGGCGTGCGCGCGTTCGTGCGCGAATAAAAACGCAAGCACGTCCGTCGTGAACGGGCAATATGCGCACGCGTAAGGCTTGTCGCGCGCGAGGATGTCGAGCGGCCGCGGCGGGAGCTGCGGCGGCGGTGGCGGGGGTCGCGCGGGCGGCGCG
>DWON01008979.1:0-11741 GCA_018251015.1 Phocides pigmalion okeechobee | reverse complement strand
CCTTAAATAGAACTTCTGTTCTGTTTGAGATTGGACGTGGTTGTCCATGGGCTGCAGTGACCACTTAACATCACGTGCCCTGCATGCCCGTTTCTTACTCTTTCGCAATAAAAAAAAAAACATAAAAAAAAAATAATTTCGAACCAGTCGCATGCTTCGTATTCATAGCTAAACGGCGGAAACGGGGAAAACTTGACAGGTGCTAGATTAATCTAACTAATCTACGTCTTATGCGGTCATTACTTACCCATAAGCAAAAAGCTCTTTATACGGTAGACCCTTTCTCACAACAGCACCCATGCTCTGCGGAGGAAACAATGCAACCTCCTGCATATCACAGATCTCGGTCTCAGTGAACGTCTTCCGCATACGGTTGTACGCGACTCCTGTATCCACCATATACGCAAAGCGACCACGCTTCACCAACGCTATTCCATCATCAGGCGACAGGTAACTGCTATGGGCGCTGGTGATGATTTTCTTTTTGTATAATTGTCTTGCAATTGGATCCGTTGTGTGCTGTACATAAAGCAACAGTAATGAAGTAAATTAGTTTATTATTAACCAATCTAACCTACTGTTAAGTACGCGTCTCAGAATGTAAAGGGTTAGACCTATGTAAGCAAAGAAGTAGTGGTCCGCGCCTTAACAAAAGTAAAAATAGATTGTAATAGCTGAATACTTACATTTTGTATACATCAATAGTACTCACACTTCCATATTTATGTAATTTTAATCCACATAAGGAACGCATCCGCGTCCATCCTTAAATAGTACTTCTGTTTTATTTGAGATTGGACGTGGTTGTCCATGGGCTGCAGTGACCACTTAACTTCTTACTCTTTCATAATAAAAAAAACCTTCGTTCAGGTATACCTATTATTTCTTAAAAAATGAAATCAAATAAAATTATTTTACAATTGCTTACTTATAACATATTACATAGCTTAAAACGAGAACAGTCACTCTGTATACAAAATTTGAAATATATGATATCAGTAGTTTATTTATTTATGTTTTTAATCCCGTTTACTTTTGTCGATAATATAAAATATAATAACAATTTACCTTGAAATAGTCTTTGTTATATACAACATCTTCAACTCCCGCTTCGAAGTTGCTGTGCAGCAGATCATTAAGGTTCCTTATAGCTCTCGGAGGCACCCTTAGAAGCGTCGACACAACCGTAGCGGTATAATATTGGTACAGTGTGAGAGTAAAGAGGAATGTCACGAACATAATAATTTTAACTGTGTTTGAACTTCTATTTATAGATATTCCTGGAGTTTCAAAAAATAACTTTAAAATCAACGTGAACACATTACCTATATTTCTAGGATATTAGTTAGTTTTCAAAATGAAAGCAATATCTAAGGACAATATAACCATTATTTTATTTCCTATAATATCACATAAAATAAAAATAATCTATACTAAATCTGAAGTTTTATTTTTTGGCATTTTGAAGTGGCTAACGATTACTCTGAAAAAGTATCAATCAAATTTAAAATATAAATAAACCAGGGCAATAAAATTTAAATCCAGCATCTTTATTAATTTTAAGTTGGGTAAGTCTACGCCAATCTTATTGACAAATTCAATATTACCAGTTTGTTTTAAACAAAGCACGCAAATCATATTTTAGGTGCGAGCGAACGGAATGAACATAATATGCCCAATAAAACGGACCATGTATAATTTATCCCTTGAAAAGTGTAATTCATAATAATGGAGTTTCTATTCACTTTTCACTCGTACCCTATGCATGTAAGCAAGATAAAAAGTATGACAACTCGCCACAACAAAGTAAATTATTTATTGAGACAAGTTGTAAAAGCGCGGAAAAATAGAGGAAGTACCGATGTAAAGTTTAGCGAAAATATATAAAAAGTGGTGCAAATAAGTAAAAAATATTTTATTTTTTGGAAAATCACCTTGTTGACTAAGAGCACTAAATATAAACAAGAACGCCAAAGTGCTTGGATTGTCCTCTTCGTCGCCATAGGCCATAATAATTTTCTGCTTGAGCGCCAAAACCATAATCAGCGCGATCAATAAAAGTATTCCTATAACACAGTACCAAACTGTATCCGATAACGGTCCCGTGAATATTGAATAAAAACCGCCTGGGTATTTTGGCTGCCGAAGAACAAATTGCGGTCTGCAATAGCAATTATCTACATTGAAGTCTTATTATATAATGGATACTCATGATTAACGCTTTTTAATTGCCGATATTTCATAGTTAACAGTGAGTACCCGTTATATAATAAAATATATAAATTCCACGATGATATTAGTTTAAAATCTTATACATTAACATCATTACTCTATGATTAATTAGATGAAGTAGTTTTTATGTTTTAAAGTCTTAGGTACAATAAAATACAGCTTTTTCTTCTGTGGTTGCGTCCATGCTTGGTAGTAAATCCCTGTTGAAGCTTTGAATCGACTGCACTCGCGTTAGCTAATTCTATTGTTAAAAAAAAGCATAATATTACGTGAATGGCCATGTCTCCGCGACATATTCCACAACTTTAGTTCTATCGGATCGCACGAACAAAGACGACCCGCCTACGTCGGCAACTGATTTTTGTAAGAATCCAACTAAGCCTTCAAAACTCCCATTGCGTACATATCCCCAAGAATTGGTACGTTTAAGTCGGTAGCTAAAAATGATCAGTAACAAATTCATTTTTTATAACACATAATAAAATATCACTCTTAAAAAGTGGTTAATAATAAATTATTATAAAAAAAAATAGCAATCACGCTTGTAAGCATTATAAAATTGCAATGTGCAACGGTTTTATTTTATACAATAAGCTTAAATGGTTCGCTACTTTAGAAACCCTTTCGAAACAGCGAAAGGGATTAAATTTTGACAATAAGCTTAAAAACTTTTATAGCGTGATCCAGGAACCATGTTGCCGCCATTTCTTGACGATATTATGTAAAAAGCAAAGCTATATTAAAAAAATATTGCTGTCTCTGCGTAGCTATTTAAAAAATTAAAAAGTATCTGAGTATCATCACTTGTTTAAACATACCTGAAATTGTACATATCTCGAATATATGTAAGCATTGTGAAATATTTGAATTTATGCGCAGTATCAACTTCGTACCGGCCTGACCCAGAATGTTCCACAAAATGCTGGAATGTTTCGTTTTCCAAATTTTCGGTGACAACCACAGCATAACGCAATATAACGCCGCTTAAATCTGCTCTTCTCAAAACATCGACGTGTAGTGAGGAGTCCCAGTAACCAACATTCCTGATAACTAATCGTCCACCATTTTTAGGCCCCGTATGATAAATTTCATGTAATAAATATTTCTTTCCATTTTTCGAAATAATTGTAACGTCAGAATTCATTTCTATGGTATACCGAGATAAAGAATTTAATAACAATGTAAATTCTTCTGTATACAATATCCAAGAGAATCGATTTCCATCCTTGTTTGCATTAATAAAAACACTATCCCAAAAGATACAAGAGGTGTTAACAACCATCCCAATTTTCAAATTATTTGGCGGCACTTCGTACGAAATATTGGACCCAATTTGCACGGTTTGAAATCTAATACTTTTATTCTGGTATGCCTTTTGTAAAAACATTGAATACTTATTATCGTTGCAATGGAAAGCAACAACATCGTTAATATTTTTAGATTTGAAAATATCAGTTGTAACTAAAAAAAATGTCGATGAGAAAAGCCCCATCAAATTGTACAAGGTTAGCATATCCATTTTTAAAATAAAACTGCACCTATGACTAGAAGCAACACTTTATATTGGAAAAGGGAATGACATAAAAATTACATTTGATTGTAAGCCAACCTCCATTACTGTCCATCCACACATCATTTCAAATTAATATTCAATGCGATTCTTTCCGCTGAAATGTCTAATATGAACAGAATAAATTTTAGGTCACCATATGTACAGCCATAGAAAAACTGTAGATTATCCAATAAATACATTTAAAAGTTTAACATTTAAAGATTTATTTCAACTTTTTTACAATATAAAAAAATGTTTCAAAAATTACCATTAAAAATAAAATGCTGTGGGCTGTCATGTTATTTATAAATCCTCTCTAGACACAAAAGCTAACGGAGATTTTCGGAACAAATAGCAAATAGTATTCATTGTTTAGATTACAATCTACAGTTGCAGTGAGTTTTTCCCAAGCTAGGCACACTTGAGTAATAGCTTGCTTCCTTGGTATGTTTATCACAATATCACTATCCTATCCAGAAAGATTAGCAGAAAAGTAACTATTTAATTTGAAAAATATATAACTAATGTATATTGTGCTATGATTCTAGTGATACACTGAATTTTTGCTAGACTATATGCTATATCCTTCTTGCAGTAAATAGAGTAATGCTGTGCTCACATAGCAGCAAGAAATTTATTATGTATATTATAATATTAATTTTCTTATAGACCAATGCAATATTAATAAGTGTTGTATTGTTTACTGTAATGATAATTTTCTCTATCTATGGCATGGCAATTACAATTTTTAACAAGATTTTATTATTTCCTATGATATCTATTTATTATTAAAGGCAGCTTTGACACATTAACAACAAAGATCAATTTGAAATAACAGACAAAGTTCAATCGTAGATACAATTAATAAACATAGAAAACATCTTCAAAAGGAAATTCTGCCTCTTCTGGCAACAACAGATCGGCTAAGAAACAAACGGTGCCTGCATATCCTTCGTACAAACTCATAGGATTATCAGGCAGTCTTGCGTCATTAACAAATTTTTCTGTATTCATAAAATTTGCAAAACACTTGGCTCTATGCAGATACTTTGGATTTTTCGTCAATCTGTAAAGAAGTAAGAATACGTAAGCATTGCCTGAAACCCCATGACATATCCCCGGACCCTTGTACAGCAACCCCTTTTCCCAGACAACATCGGCGGCTTTCTCGCAGGCCTGGATGTATCGTTCATCATTAGAAAACATAAGGGAAGCCTTTGCTAGTAAATACACAATTCCCGGTGCACCATGACACCAATGAACCAACTTATGCTCTGGTGCCCTGACTTCTTCCAAACAACTCGGGAAATTCCCATCAGACTTTTGCAGCAAGGTCACAATTTCCACAGAATCTTTTATCTCTTTTGCTGCTTTCGTATTGTACTCTAAATATTTTGGAACAGTGAGTAGCATCTGCAATATAAAGCTTGTTCCGTGTGCTGCGCCCAAGTAGTAAGTCTTGTAGTAGTGATACATGAGTGGTAGATTTAACGGTATATCTTTGTTCCTCTCACGTCCTGATTCAACAATGACGTCACATATTTTGTAAAGCTCTTCCTTGCTCAGGACTGGGGTGCCGAGTTCGCGATGCATCCACAGAGCCGCAGCGATATACCCAGCGCGACCAACGAACAACTCATCTGCACCACATTTAATGAAATTTGGCTCCAGGAATCGCCCGTACAGCGAAACAAAGTGCTTCATCATGTCGACAAACCGCTCATCATTTGCATTCTTCATCACGACAGTTGCAAGTGCGTACGTACCCACGTCTCCCAATAAAAACGACGTTGATTCCCCGGTGGACGTCTCCAAAGCAGGCGCCAAATACTCCATGCTCTTCTGTACGTAATAAGGCCTATTCTCGACCAGCTCAGGATTCTTAGACAGTCTATAAAACATGTACGAAATGCCGGTAACTCCGACGTATAAGCCGCCTTCGACGTTCTTTTGCGTCGGTTTAAACCGTTTAGTTATAGTGTTCACGTGCTCTGTAATTTGCTGAACGAGCGAATCCTTAGGTAGTACCAGATCAACTTCAGGAGTATAATCTTCGAAAGGGTTTCTAAAGTAGCGAACCATTTTGACCGACGAAGTAATTATGCCTATACCAGACAATATCCTAAACACACTGAACGAAGACACTCTTTTCAATATCCTATTCATAAATTTTTAAGACTTTAGCAAATCTTTTACTCAGAGAATATCTTGCAGAAGATATTTGAAAGAATCTATTTGGATTCTTCCATTTATTTTGAAGATTTGACATTTGATGTTTTTTTGTTTTATTTATTTTTATAAAAAAATCTTAGGGTTGCCAGATGTTGATATTTTCTCATGGGCATCCCGTAGGTTCATACTTTCTTGCAATCTAGATAAAACTTTGTGTAACTACACGTACAAAGGCAAAGCATATCATTCCTATGTGGATAAATGTGTGCATTTTGTATTGCGTTTTATGTTGAATATACATAATTTTATTAGAATATGGCGAACGATAAACTTTATATATTTTTTAGAAAACATAATTTATCTGGCCAACATTAATAACCTCGGATATATTATTTCTTGACACGTAGATTATAAAGCTGTAGCTACAATGCTTTTACTATAAATAAAAAAACATGTTTTTTTTTTTCAAAATTATTATTTGTTTTTCAAAAATACTAATATTTTACGTATGGAATTGTTTTATTTAAGTGTGATTTTGGTAAAACTTAAAAAGTAAATAATAATAGTAAAACAACATAAAAATATACAATACCTTACTTTAATAATGCAACATTGAGTTAAAGGTAGTTACAGTTCCTAGGCAACGTTTTCTGTAATTGATAGGATGGACCAAAACTGCCTTTCTCCGAATTTATTTTCAGAAGGATGGGAAATCAAATGGGACCAATCGAATAATATGATTTTTAAACAATTGCTATAACTATTTTTAACTAATGCCTATCACATACAGTCGTGGAAATGTAAGATTTAACGATTTATTTATTCCAACACAATATTATAGGTAAGACATTAACAATTTTAATATAATTATTTAGATAAGAAAATTAGCATTTCGGACTAGAGGGAGATCAGCACAATCGCTTGACGTAGGAGGTGATCGAGTGGACACAGCGACTAATAACGATGGACGTTTATTTTTACAAATAAGACCTGCTCTAGCCGATCAACGTTCAAGAACTATTCAACGTTCTAATACTATCCTCCCTGGGTAAGAACAATTATAATGATACTAGTTTTATTTAATATTTATTGATCTTTTACATCGGATACTTTACTTAACTTCAAAAATCCTGTATTTAGTACAAAAAGTACTATATTACAATATCAGCACAAAATACCTCACAATTCGACCATTGCAAGTATTTTAGTATATATTATTCTGTAATTGATCCCTGATAAATATGTCTACCTTTTTTATAATATTAGCAAATTTATAGCAATAATTACCTCGTAAAGGAAGATGGAAAAGATGATACAATTAATTTACAAGCCGTGGGTGAGGGCAAAGTGCAGCTTTCTAGAACTCCACAGGAAAAGGATCGTCTTCCTGATAGAATAAGTCTTGACAGGTAAATTATGATCAGAATATACGTATTTATCAATTGTAAAATCATACAAGTATGTAAAATTGGATTATATATATAATTTTATAAAATAGACACGTATATACATCTATTTACATTTATACCCCATAATAAAAAAGATTTAAACCATGTTTAAGCACTATTAGAAAAAACATTTCTTTTTCTATATTTATTCAAACCTGATATTCATATTTAGTTCTTGAAATACATGTTTTGGAAAAGTCTTTGATTAAAAAGTTCTTTGTTTATAGACGGGGACTGTCATCAATACCTCATATCGTAGGAGAGCCAGGACTGCGGTTACTATCCTTACAGCATAACCTAATCAACAGTTTATCCGGCTTGTCTCCACTCGATTTAGGCAAACTCGTATTTCTCGACGTTTACGATAATCAAATTGATAAAATTACGTCACTCGAGAGACTTTTCAGTTTACGAGTACTATTGATGGGCAAAAATAGGTAAGTAGGTCACAAGAATACCATATTTACATAACATATTCGCTGCTTATCCAAATTGTTAACCCTTACATGCCTTGTGTAATGCTGTTTATAGGATAAAGAGAATAGAAGGCCTTTCCAACTTGGTTAAATTAGAAGTTCTGGATTTACATGGCAACAGAATGACTAAAGTCAGTGGTTTATCGAATTTAAGCGAACTCAAAGTTCTAAATCTAGCCGGAAACCAAATAAAATATATAGGACAAAATGATCTTCAAGGATTAGTATCGCTAAGGGAGCTTAATTTGAAAAGGAATCGATTGAGAAAATTGCTTGGGTTTAACAACACGTCAAAATTACAGAAGTTATATCTTGGTAATAATGACTTACAAAGGTAAGACGTTTTTTTTCATAAAATTATCCCCATGTTTCGTTAGTACTGTTGGTGGCAAGGGCTGGTTCATATCTCGCGCTAAGAATTGCAATTCAGCGCGTGAATGCAGCCAGCGTTCTTTCCATTATATCGCATAAGCACGGACTTATTCAAATTCAAATTCAAATATTTTATTTCATTGTAAGGTATTTACATACACTTAATGAACTACCTTAGATTATTTATATTAGGATTTTATATCATTACAATAAGGTATTAAATAATTACTTAAGAATAGCAATTTTTCAATTCAATTAATTCAATAATTTAAAAAGTTACAAAAAATATAATTTTAGCGTTGAAGATGTGTCTTCCTTGGCTGAAGCTACGTCCCTCATTGAAGTTTCATTAGATGGTAATCCTGTCGCTTTGGGAGGCGACTGCACGCCGTTCCTTGTATCATATCTACCTAATCTCGTGACTTTGACCAACATGCATGTAACTGAACAGGTAAATATAGTTGAATAATGTAAAACTAAATAGTTTATTTTGTTTAGAGAAGTCGGTATTTCGGACACTTAGGAGTAGAACTACTGACTCAGTCTTCAGGACTAGAAAAGCGTTTCCTCACGGCTCCAGCATCCAGCAGCACCTTTAGTAGAATATAGATGTCCATGGACTACAGCAATTACGTGATACTTTCCTTGTGGCGTGCAACATTACTGTGTATTATTCGGTGTAACTCGTTTGCGGGTCGTACACATCTGTGTTGGATGTACAAACGTTTATAGATTGGGCGAACAAAATTGCTGTGTTTACATCGGCGCTACAAGACTGAAGGAGGATTACGTCTGTGTATTCGTAGATGCTACATTGATGCTAAAAATACAATATTTGTTTGAATGTCGGCGCATCTGTTTCAGAAAAGAGCTCCAGTTTAGTGCCGCCTCCCGTAATCCTCGAATCGATGTAATATATGAGTGCTGCAGACGCATAAGACGGTCCATAAGATTACTTTCTACTCTTTTCATGTAAAAAGTACTGTATTTGTTTTTAAGGGCTCTCTGAAAAGGGTTCTCACTAAAATCATAATGCCACTAAAACAGGAAAATGAAATTAATACATCTAATCTCGTTCATTTTCTTTTCAAAGTCACCTAAAGATCTCGACATGCAAATGTATAACATTTTGTACCATTTTGTATTGTTGTTTGTTTGTGTAGTGTTGTTGTCACTAACTATTATCTTTAGGTTAGAAGAGCTGCTATGGCCTGGCGAAGCAACAAAGAAGCGGCTCATGCTGCTTATTGTGCTCTGGGTGGCAACGAACAGCAAGCAGCTAGACGTGACCAAATTATTCACAACGCTCGTACCAACTGGGAACTACTAAGGTTGAGTTCTATTTTTATTTCCTCTCGTTAAGCTACGTTTGAAATCTGATGGATCTATATTTATGTATTTATTTATTCATAAACGAAAAGAACGGTTTAACATTACTTTCAATGTTCGCATATAAAAAAAGAAAAGGAGAAAGAACAAAAAAAATCGTATGTCTATAGTTCCATCAAGGACCAACCACCGTTCATTGTACTTGTATTTCCATTGAAATAGGCGCAGTAGCCGACTACACTTTCGAACAGTATCACTATTTGTCTTCAGAAGCATCTCATTTAATACTTTCAGATAAGACTTCAGAGCTGTTTGAGGTTGTGTGTCGAGATCTATTGGCCGCAGCGACTATTTAACATAACTTAGCCTACACATTCATTTTCTGCTCTGCTCACATAAAAATCTAGTTAAGGTGATTTCTATGACATAAAACTTTGAGGCAATTTTGTTAAACACGTCATTATTTGTAGGTCTGAAAACAAATGTTTTGCAACCACTACGAGTCCTGTCAAAAATGTCGATTTAGAAAAGGATTTTGCACTTGAGTCTACAGTAGCGATCACTCAAAGTGGTGGTACACAGACTGTGGAGACAGCGGCTTTACCAGACGTTGTTGTTTCAACACAACAAGGCGATGATTCCGACTGTCGAAACAATCAAAGTGATACAAGTAGCAAAGGTTTATCTGATACTGTAACTAAACCGGTAACTGTGAGGAAATTGCAAAGAAGTTCCACAGCCAAGAAGCCTCCAGAGAAACGAGTCAACTTTTCCGAAAGAAGCGCCTCGCAGGAAACAGACGCATCTACATCCACTAATAGTGATCTGAGATTACCGCCAATTTTACTGCCAATTATTTCGTCGCTTGAAAATGTTAAACTATCTGACAGCGTTGATCCTGTTTTGAAGCGTTGGGAAAGCATTTCAAGTGCGGAGCCGGTTATAGATTCATCATTCAGTTCAATACCGTCATCGACTAGTGATAGTGAAGAGGAAAGTAATAAAAGACGCTTTAGGCGAGTTCCCACTGTCTTAAGACGAAGAGAAAACTTTACTTCAATGCGAT
The DNA here is from genome assembly GCA_018251015.1 of Phocides pigmalion okeechobee. Lineage (NCBI taxonomy): Eukaryota > Metazoa > Arthropoda > Insecta > Lepidoptera > Hesperiidae > Phocides > Phocides pigmalion. The sequence goes on along the minus strand of DWON01008979.1, from coordinate 1,094 downwards.
CCAAATCTGTTTGTGACCCAGAAAGTAGAAGAATAAAAAACAAGAACTCAGATCATAGTGAAAATGCTAGTAACATATCAGGAAGTACTAATGTAGGATCCGTTGCTACTTCCTCGACCTCGGGCAGTGATAATAGTAGAGTACTCAGACGCGAGGGCTCCCTCAATAGTAGAATAAGCAATAGAAACATTAGAAGTGCAACTATAACACGTAGGAATGAAAGGGCGTCCTCAGCACATCGAGCTTCTACGGCTAGGGTTAAATCAGGGAAAACTTTAGCAAGTCTTAAATCCTCGGAGCCGGTACCTAAGACTGTGCCAGTTTCAAAAGATAGAGAACAGGGTAAGTAACTATTTACTTGTCACCATTTTTCCCACAAATCTAATGGTTTTTAATACCTCGGTTATATTTAAAGACTAGTTGTTCCCGCGACTTCGTCCATAATTTGTTTGAGAAAAGGAAAATAATGTATATCTGCGCAAACTTAAAAGTATAGCTGTACAAACTGTATTCTCAGCTTTCCTCAAATTAAAGACTAAAAAATAAAAGGAGTTTCATTCAGTCTAGCTCTCTCTTCATAATAAAAAGAAAAGTAGATATTTTTCAAATTGTGAATTTGGTATCGATAATTACTGTTATTTATGTAGGATAAGAATATCCGGGATATTAAACGTATATGCACAGCTCAAGATTCACGTAGCTTTTGTTCAAAGTTGATTCTTTTAGAACTTTTTTTAACATCCAATTGCTATCGCTTCAGAAGTTTTATCGTACTGAAGAAGCTATGTCTAGATATAACATAGGAATAAAAGTGAAACTTCTCTATACAGGTGTAGATTATCTAGTGGAGGTTAGTGAAGGTGTTGTCAGCGCTTGGGGAGCGGGTGCAGTGCGTCGTTTAGCACGCGATTGGGAATGGGATCGAGCACGTACGGTGACTCGTGCTGCGTTCCATTACGTGCACTTTAATGCAGTTGCCCAATCACTGCCGGAGTTGAAAACAAAGTGAGTGCCATAGTATTAAAGTTATTCTTAAGTAAAATACTTAGCACTGATTGCGGCGCTTATCAGGTTAGCGTTGCTTAAGCAGCACC
>DWON01008978.1:0-11741 GCA_018251015.1 Phocides pigmalion okeechobee | reverse complement strand
TGTGTTTGTGTGTATCAATGTAGTTTTGTTCACAGTTTCAGTGTCGTTAAATGTAGGGCCATTTATAAGGTAAAAAATCCTTCAACATTAGGAAATCCCAGTAGGAATGTATCAAGTTCTTGAAGTTTTCTTTGGAATATCTGAACATGAGCCGTCAAGTCAACGATTGTGACGTCAGATACGCTTACGTCACTAAAATCTCTGCGAAATATATATTTAAAAAGTTATATATATCTGTAATGATTTTTAAGGAAACGTAGAATTTCATAGAATTTTGTATTTTCTTACTCTCAAACTCTTTTACATTAATTATAAATCTTGACGTTGTTGTGTTGATGGCACCCATTTTGTTATTTCTAATAATTATAAAAATAACAATAAATAAATTAATAATTTATGATAACAATAAATATTATAAAGGTGGGAGAACTATAGTTCGACCGCGGAGATCCGCCGTAAAGCATTACTTGCGACTTGAAGAGGTGCGGTTGTCTACATTTTGAAGCGAGGACCGTCTCAGTCCTCAGTAGCAACGTGTCTACGTTCGAGCTCAGATACGATTTCGGTCGTGTTTGTGGTCGTACGTGGATGTCTATGCGCGACTTAACATCAGGCGGTTTGCACGCTCGTTTACTGCTCTTCTAGCATAAAATAAACATTTTGGATTCCGTCAACACGACAACTAACGTAGAAATAGTAACATTTTTATATCGAGAACTAATTGTAAGTATTTCAAATTGCTTGAATTTTAATTACAAATAATGCTTTTATTTTGAAATATCGTTTAGGATTCTGTTGTGTAATGACATTAGACATTATTTATGATATACTGACGTGTTTAACACTTTGACTGCGGCCGTCGTGTTGCGGGAGGCGGCACTAAGCTGGAGTTGTTTTTTGTAGATTGCAATTGTGTCGACATGTCGTCCTGTTGGGTTTTTTGGCATCCATTTAGCATCTACGCGTACAATGACGTTGTTTCCCGCAGTGAAGTGTTAAATGAAAGACCGTTAGACCACTTACAATAAGTTCTATTTCTTTATATGAAAAAAGTTGAAAAAAAATCGTATTTTACGATAAAAATTATCTTTAATTGTATTATTATTCATATGTTAAAAATATCTAATAAAAAAAATATTTGGGTTACTTTTTTTTTATAATTTATGTGATTTTAATGTGTAAAATGTGGCGATTAGTGAAATTAAAAAAAGTGAATATTTTTCTATTAAGTATGTTATTAATATTGTAATCTATGCATAATATTTTCATTCTAAATATAATTCCGTTAGAATTTTTTGTTTAAGTTTAGTTTCAATATTTTTTATATGTGACACTTGTTAACACTTTCCCTGCTACAACACAGCTGTGTACTGGGCGCGACGCTTGCGGCTACACACCTGTGTTGTACCGGCACATGTATGGATTACGGGCGAACACAAGTACTGCTAATGTGGGAGCCACAAGACTGAGGAAACGACGTCTGCGTATTCGTAAATGTTTTAAGGACACAAAAAAATGTAATAATTATTTGAATTGTCGGTATATCTTCAGTCTAGAGAAAAGAGCTCCAGTTAGGGCTGCCTCCCGCAATCCTGATTCGATCGACTCGATAATACATGCGCGCTGCAGTCAAACTGTTAATATGGGAGCTGTCAGCCATGTTTATTTATTTTATCTACATTTTGACATTACTCTTCAGATACAGATTAAAAATGTAAATATAAGTTTTGGTACATCATCAATGTAATCGTTACGTAAGTGCTTATAATTAAAGAAAATTCGCATTTTGTCACGGAGTTGTTTTATTTCCGGTGGCCGGAGTTCCTAAGTGTTCTGAGTATGATAAAAGACTGCCAATGTATGTCGGAGTCAGGTGGTCGATACGTATGGGTACCTTCATCTTCGGACATTATTTGTAGGCAAAATGTGGGTATATGGGCAAGAAACTAAGAAATGAAAGCCACTCAACCGATTTATTATTCACAAATCACTATTTTAAAGAACTATTATAACAACGAGACGTAAGACAGTTCCCAGACGTGTTGTTCGCACAGCGGCTTGCCGTTCACTAAGCGACTCCGCCGCGCACAGCACCACCTAGACTCTGTCGTAGCGCCATCTTGCCCCGATAACGCTTGCGCCTCCTTTATCAATGCAACTCCCGTACTATTGACCTCTCCGACACATACATTTTACTATGTAATAGGTAGTCATGATTAAGGATTTTTAATCGTTTTTTATTTCGAAACAATTGCGTGGCTTGTAGTCGCGGCTAAACTGTGGCAGTTTCTAGCTGACAATTACTGATATTTCAAAGTTTCGTTCTTAAAAATAGAGCTATCAGTTGTTCAAAAAATTAGTTCCACGTTTGTTGACGCCGCCAGTGACAAGAGGGCTGCTTCATATCTCGCGCAAAGAATTGCAATTGCAATTCAACGTAGGAATGCGACTAGCGTTCTTGGCATCATGCCGCATGGGCACGGACACTCTTTAACTTGCTTAGATTAGGTTTTTATTATAATTAGTTTTACGATTTTCATTATTCAATTTGATTTATAACATCTCCATCTTACAACGCTGACTTTATCGTCGCCGTTCCTAGAAATGACGTTTCATCTATTCAACACAGTGTAACGTAGAACGATGCTTATCGTTCGTCGTACGGGTGACGGCGTGACATCTCACACCGACGAATAATCTTAAACCGAGATTGCGGGTTGCAGGTTAAATAACCTAGAAGTGACGAATACTTAATGTTAACATGACATAACGCGACGAGATGAGACCTAACCTGACCATGTTCCATGTAGTTGAGTCGAAATATTATCATAAAACTGTATTAATATAAAATATATTGAATAACTATCATAATTATAAAAACATCCTCTTCACGACGATATCATTTACAGTTGAGTTTTTTATGACTTTTTTTCACCTATTACGATGTACATAGTTATCAATCAACCTGTCTGAGCTATTATAACACGTAACGAATAGGTACTACTTCATATAATTCACTTTGAATCATCACCACGAGAATTATATATGATTCGATTTAATTTATTGCATTTCGGCTCTAACATTGAATTCAGTATTCATACTTACCGCGTAATATTGCAATGTTCAGTATTCATATTTCCGCGTTCCTAGAGATGTCGTTTCGACGCGTCAGCACGATGTACGGTAGCGATGCTTATCGTCTCGTCGTTCTGGGTCACGGCGCGATATCTCACACCGGGACGGCCGGCTGCGCGCCAAATAGCGTGGAAGTGACAAATACTTACCGATATTAAGATTTTATTAAACTCGGTTTTTTATTCTTATAACGTGCAATGTGTTTTGTTTTATGTGTGAAGAGTAGCAAACGAGCATACAAACCATCGGATGTTAAGTAGTCCCAGCCCATAGATATCCACGTACAACCACAAACACGACTGAAATGCTATCTGATCTCGCACGTAGAGACGTTGCTACTTCTGAGGACTAAGATGATCGCCTCGCTTCAAAATGTGACCGGCAACCGCACCTCTCCAACCAAAACACAAGTAATGCTTTACGGCAGATTATGAGTGCGGTGGTGGTACCTCCCGGGGTACCGACCAGGATCGAACTATGGTTCTCCCACCTTTTGGTTTCAAACGATATGGTGGAAAGACGCTCTGATGCGCCAATAGTGCTCTGTTAGACGCCATACCCACTCCTTGCCAATTCCCCCAATTCTTTAAGAACCAGGAAGTAGCACAGTTGCCCTCATAATCAACCGTGAAGCAATTACTGTGTTTCATATAGGTTATCGGATGATAAATAGTCACTGCAGCCAATGGACACCACATAAATCTTTAAACGGAACGAAAATTTTAAAACTAATTATAATAAAAACCTAACCTTAACCATCTAAAGGAGTCCGAGCCATGAATGGTGTCAAGAACGCTAGCCGCCCCGCGTTTTTTGATTTTGATTTTCAAAACTATGTATTCTTATAAAAGTTGGATTACAATATTTCATGTTGATATGAGCGTGTCGTTTCAGTGATGACACCGGAAACGTAGAACGATCTTTATCGCGTTGTCGTTTCGGCTCGATATATCTGACATCGACACACCCGAATGCGCACTAAATAATCCGGAAATGATAGATTTTTCCCACCCCCTTGTTTCTGTGATAAAGATTGTGTGAGTTGTGAATGATAGCTAATATAGAGAAGGGATTAATTCACTATTTTTAGTTAGTACATTTAGTTCTGATAAACACGATTAACTGTCCCGTGTGCTCACCATCTTTCTAAAGGTATACTGTGTAATGTTTATTTATCAAGGACTGATTTAAAAAGAGTGCCGGGAGTTTTTTCCGCCAGCTTTTTTCTCCCGGTCAACCTTAGCCAACAGGCGCTCAAAGCCTGTACTGTTTTACTTTACCCTTGACGTTCATTAAGTGTATGTAAATACCTTACAATTACTTACATTAATTACAATTGAATTTATCTCCGGGCTGCAGCGACTACTTAACGTCAGGTGGCCTGCTTTTTCGTTTGCTTCTCTCTCACATGTAGTCACTAGTCACAAATGAGTGTATTATTTAAGTATAATGCCTGTTGCAAAAACATAAATCAAATTAGCCAAGACTTAATGCTCTCAAAACACGCTAGATATAATTTAGGAATTTCAATTTTAGGTAAACAATATATTTTATTTATGGTGTCAAATTTTTCAGTGCGATTGTAAGTAGCCATTATTTTTTTGGAAACGTAAAACTCATTAAGCAAGATTTATCGTTCTAGGTGCGTTTTGTGTTAATTAAATTATTTTGTACAAGTCAGTGGGTAAGGAATCATTTTTTATCTAACGATCTACCCTTGTTAGTGGTATTTAGTTCTATTTTAGCTTTGTGTTAGTTATAGATATAACTTATATATTTGTTTTTAAGAGCAACATTTAGTGTTCCGAATCGGTCATCTGTAGACGTGGTGACGCGTCGCCAGTCGTCTCCAAGCCATATATAGGTATATTATAGAAGCAAATTATTAAAAGAATTGACCTTTCTCGATTTTTTTTAAATTGTTCTTATATTGATATCTGTATTAAAATAAGATTTTGTGAATAAAATTTTTTCTACATAACAAAAATTACAAGGCATAACGATCGCTATTCAACGCGGGAATGTGACCGGCGTGCTAGGCACCGTGTCGCATAGCAACGGTCCTGTAGATTGTTAAATTAGGCTTTTATTGTAATTAGATTTAAGATATGCTAGACATCACATTCTTATCTATGACTTAACTATGTAAATATAAAAACTAATAACAATCAAAAGTCCTATAAGTAATATACTGCATCTACAAAACTGTCCCTGGGATGTTCCCAGAAGGCTGGCAACATACCTCATTGAATAGCTAAGTTAATTGTCTGTCTGAAACTAAAATGACGCAATGTACATAAACTGAGGATAATGCCCCCAGAAAATTGTTTTCATTATGCGTAGGAGATTAATTAGTACTTTAAAAAGCCTCTTATAATTACCACCCATTATTCTTTTGTCCTGCGGCAGTAAAGACAGACTAAGAATTGCTATTATACATATAATAGCTGATCCCGCGACTTCGTCACCGTTTATTTTACATAATTCAAAATTCGTGAAACAACCTACGAATACACGCACGAATTATTTAATTTCTCGTCCATTTTACAAAAAAAAACTTAACTTATTATGCACTAAAACGTTCATCAGAAATCACTGTACCTGTTGTTGAAAACCATGAGAAAATCCGTTCAGTACTTTTTATGTTTATCACGAACAGACAGACGCGACGGGGGTCTTTGTTTTATAATATTTATCGAATTACTCAAGTTCTTGGGATTAGTATTGCTTATGTTAAACCCTTTTTGTGTCCTACCAACTTGTAAAGTAAACAAGCTACACTATGACGTTTGATCAAACTGGAGACGAAAGGGCTGGTTAATATATCGCAAAGAAAATTGTGTCAGTTTTTTACCGCGGATATCAAGCCAGCCTTAGCACCATGCCATGTGGACAAAAATTTCCTGTAGATTGTTTAGGTTAGTTTTAAACTAACGATAATAAAAAATATTCATTGTTATACAGAGTTTAATGAATTATGTATATAAATGAATATGTGTGTGTATGTGTATGTGTGTGTGAAAAGTAGCATACGAGCATCTACGTACAATCACAAACATGACTGAAATCATATTTGAGGTTGAACGTAGATACGTTGCTACTCTTAAGGACTAAGATGATTGCCTTGCTTCAAAGTGTAGCCGACAACCGGACCTCTCCAACGGAAACACAAGTAATGCTTTACGGCGGACTATGAGGGCGGCGGTGGTATCTTCCCGGGCGACTATAGTTCTCCCACCTATATAAATAAGAATATCTGTTATAATCTTTAAACAGCTCATTATCATCCAGAATTTATCTCCGCTAATGACGCGGCTTGTTTCGGCGTCTCGGGCTAATTTATACTCGTCTTTTATCATTACCGGTTTTCCTGTGCTTAGCCATTTTAGCTTTGACGACCGTGTTTTTTTGTCTTGTTATATTATCTTCTAGGTTATGCCTGTGGCTTTGCTAAGTCGTAATACGTTCGTATAAACTTTCAACCCATATTCACCCCTTTATAGCTGGGATTTTCAAAATTTTCTTCTTGGTGGTCATTTACGTTATATAAAGCACTTATATTCAAATTTCAGGATTCTAGATTTAGCGGTTTCGGCTGTACGTTGATCTCTGCGGGTCTCAGTTACTTTAATATTTTACGTACATGGATAAATTTTACTAGACATATCATTACCATCACTGTTGTTGATGGTAATTTTATATTAATACGAAGAATTAATCTCTCCATAATAAGTATAGAATTGGAAAATGCTTCATTATATTCATCGATATGTTCATGGAGTTTCAGCTTATTGGCTATTTTACTTGTCGAATGTTTTGCCAAATTGGCAACGGAGCCATCGACAAAGTGTAACGACTGCCATGTATCGTCAAAATACTAAGACCAAAAGCTTAATGTACAATATTAAGCTTAGAAACGCACATGATGGCACCAGATCTCACCTATCCAACTTAGAAACGCGTCTAACGTTACTTACCTATGTTCATTTCATAATTCACGATATCGCGGAGCTATGACGTATTACATTAGAAATAATCAATTATGAGATAATTTAATAGTTTCGCATTGATTGATTGATTTTTTATAAATAACTACCCTAATGTTTATGTTATTAAAAATGATATACAGTGGTTTTTGTTAAGCTATACTATAATTCAATCATTACTAATAACATTAGTGTTACGTCTTTCAAATGGTTGATTATAATCTTACAAGTCATTACCGTCGGGAATTTATCCTGCTAATGATGCGACTTGTTTATTCCGAGGTCTCCGTCTAATTCACACTAATCTTTTATCATTACCTACAAGCTTTCCTAATCTTTTATCATTACGTACAAGCTTTCTGTTCAAAGAAACATCTTTTTATTTTCAATTACTTTTTTGCTTTTACTACTTTTTACTTTTATAAATGTATATTTTTATTAATTTATAGTATTATGAAAAGGAAGTAACAAAAGAAAATGCAGTCCACCTCATGATATTTGGCACTGCTACCTATTAACATCTGTAATCATCCATCCATTTCCTTTACGTGTCCATTACTAAACATAGGTCTCCCCCAGGTGCCGCCACTCTGACCGGTTCTGTGCCCTATACATCCAGCGGTTAACCGTTAATTTTATCAAGTCGTCGTGGTCGCCACTCGAGGACCTCTCTGCCCCGTCGATTGTCTGTCTTTCGGACGATATGGCCAGCCCGTTGCCACTTCAGCGTGCAAATTTTTGTCTCTCATGTATAACTAAGTCTATGAAAATCAAGAGTCTCACTAAAACTCGATCACAGACGCTTTGCTACTCCTGAAGGTTTCGATGGCCGCCTTATTTGTAAGAGAGCCGGAAACCACGCTTTTATATTAAAACGCATGTAAGGTTAACACTAGGCCATTTTTAGGGTGCCGGTACTATCTAACGTTTACGTACCTAAAGTTTAGCGCAAGTAGCAGTAGTATGGTAAGCAAAAAAGAAAAACGAACTCGACTTAAGGTATGTACATGTATAAGTAAATCCACTATTACCATCTACCTATAATTTCCCCCGCCTCGCAGTTTAGCCGTGACCACGAGCCATGCAAACGATCCAAAATGTCGGCAATGAGAAAACGTTAGTTGTAAGTATCCGTACTCTTGACTTGTGGTCCAGTCCACTTAGGAACCCACTACATTAGAGTGAAAAATCGCCTAAAACTGGCAATGAGAAGCTTATTTACCATTTTTCATCAATAAAGTCGCAAGCAGAATTCTGTTCGTGACGGATTAACCAATTCTCTTGATATATTCGCGTCGGCGACAAATTTATAGCACTAGCGATTATGTGCTGAAATTCATATGAAGCAATTGTAAAATTTACAAAACGAAAAAGATACGTTTTTGTACTCCAAAGATTTTTGCTTGGAAATGATGTGTTTGGAGCCATTTTGAAAAAAACTACATTTAAATGGATGTATGTACTCAAAAATTAAAAATTATGAGATTTTCACAGTGCTCTGAAATTTTAATATTCCACATAAGCCGGTAAGCTTTATTATAAATCTAAAAGGTTATTCAAAATAATATTTCACTATAATAATCGGCTCAAATACATTGGGCATTTACCGAATACTTTTATGAATAACAATAACATTCATTTTATATTAAATCTATGTTTACAATAAACACCATAAAAGTAGTTATAATAAAAGCCTAACCCAAACGATCTATAGGAGGTCCGTGCCTACGCGGCAAAGTGCAAAGAAAACTGGTCACATTCCACACAGAATAGAAATTGCATTTCTCCGCGCAAAATATAAACCATTCCTCTTGTAATCAATAGCGTCAATCGAACATGGGTCTAATTAATTGAAAAGTTTTTGGTATTCGGACTTCACGGACCAAGGATTTCAAAGTCAAAAGGAACAAACACATAATCAAATTCAAATTCAAATATTTTATTTCATTGTAAGGTATTTACATACACTTAATGAATGTCAAGGATACAATGTTAAATCAGAGTACAACGGCTTTCAGCGCCCTGTTGGCTAACGTTGACCGGGAGAAAAAAGCCGGCAAAAAAGAACTTTCGGAATTCTTTTTAAATCAGTTCTTAGTGGAAATCACTGCTTAGTGAAACATATTTGCGTCTCTTGACTTCTTTTGTAGAAGATTTTAATAATATTATACGTATAATTAATGATTGTATATTTTTTTGGTTTATTTTGTTACATAGTATTGTTCATTGTAATTTGTAAATATAATAAAATTATACCAAACTTTTTTTATATAATAGCACATAAAAAAATAACTAACATTGTTTTTTATATTTTTTTAAATAGCAAAAGAGCGAGCAAGCCACCTGATGACCGAAGACGTGTATCCACGCAAACACATACACGAAGACACGCACGATGTGTGACGTGCGTATAGACGTACGCAAACATACAAGCACGAAAACACGCTGGAATACAAAGTCGCATGTATGCCCGCACGTATACATACATCCTCTCGAAAACCATTACCCTAATTTAGGCTAATCAAACAAGAAACTGCTTGTGGAAAGCAAATAACAACTATAATCATAGCATACCATTCCGTGATCATTACCACATAATACAAATCTTAAAGCAAACAAAGCTAATACAAGCAAAAAGGAGGCTTCCCTATCTTTTGGCTTTTGGCTTTACGAAGCGTGTCAGTTCGTTGGCCTACATATGACCATAATTTACTGTTCAATTAACTAAAACCGACCTTACCAGAACGCTATAGAGGCGCATCCGACTGCATACAATCGTGACATTTTATGAAAGTGGATTTACTAGACGGTGTTTGAAAATCAACCTTATGCCGTTGACGTAAAGTCGGTTTTGGTTCTTCGTTGGAATCGTGTTAAGACGCCATTCGGACAAGCGGGAAGCGTCGTTATTGAAAGGAAGCACGCGATACAAATGTTAAGCAAACATTGAAGGCATGCGCAACCCGTTAAGTGGTGTGTATAGTTTGCAATCGCTCTTGTCATAGAAAACACAGTTTTCAGAAAGTAAACTCTCTTACAAGAACCTTGCGAAACTCTTCTGTTCAGTTAGTACATTGCCGGTTTTCTGTACAAGCGGCGACTACCTCTGCCTGCAAGAGAGGGAACGTAATTTAAATAGCCTTGGAGCAACTCTTCTGTTTATTTAGTACATTGCTGGCTATACGTAAAAGGCGGCGACCATAGAGATGATCAGACCAGGCAGAGACCTGCAATAGTAGCAACGCAATTGAAATACCCTTAAAGCAGTTCTTGTTATTCGGCTAGTACATTGCCGGTTTTTCGTACAAACGGCGACCGTCTCTGACTTCAGGAGTAGCAACGCAATTTAAATACCCTTCTCTTCTTTAATTAATACATTGCCAGCTATATGTAGAAGCGGCGACCATCTCTGCTTTCAGAAGTAGCTTATACCTTAGTACTTTTTTTGGCATTAAGTCCCAAAAAAGATTTCAAATTAACGCTTCCGTTGATAAGAGGGCTGGTTCATATCTGGCGCAAAGAATTGCGTTCGCTATTCAACGCGGGAATACGGCTAACATTCTTGGCAAGTCGTATAGGCACGAACTCCCTTTAAATTATTTAATTTATTAGGCTTTTATTATGATTAGTTTTAAGATTTTCGTTATTGTAATTAATCTATCTAGGTCAGGAGTCAGCAACCTGCGGCTCGCGAGCAACATGTGGCTCTTTCAATGGAAATATTGGCTCTCAAGTTACTATAAATTATTTTATTGACAAAACCCTTAAAATATATTAATAGGTATAACTTTCTATTTTGTATACTGTACATATCCCACTGTACTGCACTGTACTGTATACTCCTCATAACAAAAGCTGTCTGCGAGTGAAAGTCGTGTTGAAATACAGACATACAGGCAGATTTAAAATTTTTTAAACATATTTTAGTGGCTCCTTAAAATATGGGAAAATTTGCAGATTGCAACTTTTGGCTCTTCCGTCTTAAAGGTTTCCGACGCCTGTCCTACGTTTAAATAACTGACCAGTAAAGTCGAACTTCTGTTTGGTTATTCTTTACTGCTATACCGAGGCAGTCACACTGCAATTCGTGCACAACTTTGATAAGCGCCAGGTTATTTATATTTAGGTACAGGCCATTAAAGTAACGTTATAATTTTAACCGGACTGCCGCAAAAACGAATTCACTGCTTATTTTTAAAAGAAAAACTATAAAACTCTATCGCTTCTATGCAAATGTTAATGTGACAATACTATTATGGTAGTAAACATTAAAATTTTGCTAAAAATACAGTTAATATGTCGTTTATTATTTATGATTTTTTTTTGCTACTACAAATTTTAACAGTTAGATTTTGATACCTTGGTATTAAAACAAATGTCTATGATAATTAGCTATGGTAGGTAGGAGGAAGAAGATTAGGCTTTAGAGAGAAAAAAATAAGACTGAAGACGGTGTGTGTAATAGGATAAAAAATTAAATAAACATTGTGCTACCAAGTTGCAGTATCATTTTAGACCCAACTTATACATATTTCACGCATCCGCTTCCATCCTTAAACAGAACTTCTGTTCTTTTTAAGATTGGACGTGGTTGTCCATGGGCTGCAGTGACCACTTAAC
>DWON01008977.1:0-11742 GCA_018251015.1 Phocides pigmalion okeechobee | reverse complement strand
TTGGTAAGGAACTTTATAACGGCGCGATGCTCGATTTTCTCCATACTTCAAATTTTCTTCCGGATTGAGTTGTTTAAATGTCGATAGTTTTAAAACTAATGATGCAATTGTGATAAAACTTATATTTATACTAGTTATGAGTCACTTAACACGTACAGCCCTTAATGAGCCTGCTATCCCCCTCCAACCCCGCCATTCCGCGGACTTAAAAACGCACCCTCGTACCTATCATACCTTTTATTCTCTGAAAAATGGTTGTAGAAACTCTTTAATTATGTTTAATTGTTGTGTGTTCCACTTTCAGGCCACGCAAACTCCGCCATCAACCCAATAGTGTACTGCCTGATGACCCGCAACTTCCGGCGGTCGCTCCGTAAGCTCCTCTGCCACGACACCGGTAACATTCACTCTAGTACTCATTTCCATGTAAGTGCACACAACTCGACGGGACGAGAGGTGGGTGTAGACGTCTTCATTGTAGATACTTAATTGCACTTTTTAATATTTTATTTTTCTCATTTTTTACGTATATTTTTTGAAGTTATACTATACTTGAAATTATACCAGAAGTATTGCTTTTCGTGAGAAATAAAATGGAATAAAATGGAACCTTTGATAAGTGAGTTTGTCTTATTTTTTAAAACAGAACTTGATATTGCTGCTAGGATCCCGCGCCGACACTTGTACGGGTGGTGATTGTTTTGGTTATCAGGAGTAGCAACACACCTACGTACGAGGTCACGTTGGATTTCAGTCCTGTTTGAGATTTCATGTGCATATCCATAAGCTGAAGTACTGACTTAGCATTAGGTAGCTTGCAGACTCGTTTGATACTTTTCTCACATTAAAGAGAAGAAATAGTTTGTAGGCCAATGCCACAGAACTCTACCGCCTATATGTATAGTTTCGTATGAAATCTCTTACAATTTTATTGTCAATAACCCTAAATTGGAAGTTTTGTAATAATTGCAAGATGTCTGCACCCACCCGAGATGTTTTTCTACGTTTAAGATTTTTTGTTTATTGTATATGCAAGTGTTTATTTATATTGATATTTCTTTGCTGATTTGCCTAAAACAATATTAATTAAACCTGTTATCATTTTTTAATATCTAATTTGCTTGATATTACATTTATAAAAAATAGCTCACTTCATAAGATAAAGGCACAATTTTAGTTTTATCGACTATTTATTTATATGCACAAACTTTTATTTGTATACCTATATAGAAATGAATATATTAAAAATTGCTTAAAATGCAGTGACTTATATTAAGCTGTTTATGATCGATAGATGATGAACAATCCTTCCAGATGCAGGGCTTACGTCAAAAATCCAACACGTCTAGCGTCAGAACCTGCACGACAGTGACCTTCAGAAGTAGCAACAACCAGCTGGGAAGGGGTGGTTGCAACCCCAATGTGCAGTATGGAAGGGTTAATAGAACCAACTCGGTCAGGGAGAACGGCTGGAAAGACCGATATCAGAAGAACCAGCAATATTTGTAAATTATATTTCTCTAAAGGAGCATATGAGATTTATGACGTCAGCAAAAGTACCAACTACCATGATGCTTGACGTTAGAATATATTCATGTACAATATGGATGTAATGGTAAAACGTCCTAAAGAGAACTTGGAAGGAACGCTATCACAATAATAAATAGATTTGTATTTTTCTTAATTATCAGATAGCTTAAGAGATTTGGCTAAAGCTCCAATAGATGTTAAACAAACATATAAAAATATAGAAACAATACAAAATATGAAACCCCGAAATATGTAGAGGACTAATACTAAATATAAACTAGAATAGCATGTAACATGGGTGGTTAATAAAGTAAAATATTTTAAGGAAAATATTGAAGAAACGTTATCAGAATCATTAGTAGGTTTTGTAAAAAAATTACAAAAAGGGATGATAATAGACTTTATTTATAGGCAGTAAAATATGAAACCAGAGTTATAAACGATGCTAAGTCTTGTGAGAAATACATATATGCAACGGATACTCACGAACAATATACAATAGATGGGCTAATAAGTCATTTTGTAAATAAATTAATATTTTAAATTAAGAATATTGATGTAGTTGGTAAGAATAAGTAGGAAGTGTTATGGAATAATCATTAAATAATTGTATTGATAATGTATTACGACATTTTATTGTGTATAACTATTTTACATAGTCAATAAAGCTTAGCAATTATGTAATATGTTATCTGACGAATATAGGTATAAGTATGTAAATCTTTGTATATATTATTTGACAGGTATATATGTATATATCTGCATAAAAAACGTGTGATAGAAGATTGAAGCATCAATAAAATAATATTACAAAGTTAACATTGTTAAATATTAAAGTTGAAGGAAACGAAATAAGAACACGCTTATTTAGCTTTTGTGAATAATTGAAATTATAATGTATATAATATAAATATTTACATTTTTAATTTACTGTTTGGACTATGAGGGGCGCTGGGGCTATAGGATCTAATATTGATTGACGTATACTATCAACGTGCAGTAGAAACCATTGAACTTATATACCTGGAATTTTGCAGATAGGTCGTTTAAAGAGCGTGAGTGGGCACTTAGAGTGAGGTGACTAACTGATGCGAGTATTAACGCTCAACCGAAACCAGTGCACTTAAAATCCAGAAATTTTGCAGACACGATCTATATATAGCTTAAGTGAGAAAGGAAATTTGGAAATTGTATTCTTGAATGTAAAATTGAGCATAGAAATTTATATAATGTTTATTAATAGGCCTTTAGATTCCTTTTATAGATTTGCTTCCAATATTACATTAAATATAGGCTACAAATATGCTCACATATGGGCTAAAAATACAGAATCGTGATTTATTTAACTGTATTATAATATCTTTTAGGGAAGCAAAGCTGCGGGCAAAACTTATTTATTGTAATAATTTCTTTGTTTGATAATTATGAGAATCATAGTTTTCGTCATTATTTTGAAATAAGCGTATTATTCTATTGCTTCAGTAATCTAATTAAATTATTGAATGGCTCTAGTCAAATATATTTAAGAAATTATATATTAACAAAATTGTTTAATTGGCAAATTTATAATAAAAGTTTATTAAATAGATTATAATTATATTGTATATTATTGTTATTGTAATATATATAATTATGTTAACCAATGCATAATCAAGTTAAAAAGGCTTTGAAAAAATGAGAAAAATATTGCTTTTAATAAAAGATAAAAATGCAGATTTATAGCAATTTCGTATGATACAACTATACACGAGAAATACTTGTTTATAAATGTTTACAGTGGTTTTAGATGAAGGTAGAATAGATAGTTAATAATATAGTTTTACATTTAACTAAGAACCGGGTACTCTTGAATTTCGCCGTGGCCACGAGCCGTGTAACTGGTTAAAAATTTGGGCAATCAAGAATCATAAATTGTTAATCGTGAGTACCCGTTGCATAGTAAATGTATAAATTCCGCGATAGTATTAGTTTAAAATAGTATTCACTGATTATTATACTTTTTGTTATATAATAATTTCCATGTTTTTTAATAAAATGGAAGCAACAAATGAGCATGTAGTCCACATGATGGTAGGTCTACTGTCGCCCATGGATATTTATACACTTTTGATGTATTTTCTTATTCTTAACATTCTATCAATTTCCTAAGTAGGTGTCCCTATTTAACTCTATCCTAGCAGCGTTGCCACTCCTAAAAACTAAAGTCCTCGCCTCGTTTGTTAGTCGGCAACCACATCTTTCTATCGAAGTAAGAATAGTTTCACATTAGAAATTAGTGTCACGATAGAACCTTCCCCACTGAACCGTGCAGATTCTACTTGCAAAATTAATTATCAAAGCATTTATTAGAATCTTTAAACGATTATATTTAATAATGTTCTTGATAATCTGTACTCAAATAGGACTGAAAATTGTGAGCATAGTATTTTTAACCCTATAGTGAATTTGTTTATTTTAGATAGCTGTGTACAATTGAATTTCAAAAAGTAAAAACACTGTTGTAAAATAACCATCAAATTTTGGTGAAAGATAAATAAATGTGTCATAGAACAACAAGATTTTTAAATTTATGTAAATAATTGAGGACATTAATAAAGATCCCAAACCTTATATCATCACCTACAAGTTTAAAGGATTTTAATGAAAAGCGCAGGTAATATGTATATACGCAGATAGCTTAGTCCTTAGACTTAAGTATACTTAAACTGAGTTTTAGATCAATTTTCATTTTTTTATATTTCTTAAACTGATTTTTTTATCAACACGTACACTGATAGAAAGCGTTTTTTGGCGTTTGCAAGAAAATAGATAATAGTATTTAGTTAAATTATAAGAAATGATACTGTTTCATAATGTATTTTAGTTACATATACATATATTAATTACAAAGGCGTGTAGTTGTAAAACTTGGCTTATATTTTATTATTATAAACTATTATGAATAA
The DNA here is from genome assembly GCA_018251015.1 of Phocides pigmalion okeechobee. NCBI lineage: Eukaryota > Metazoa > Arthropoda > Insecta > Lepidoptera > Hesperiidae > Phocides > Phocides pigmalion. The sequence continues at coordinate 7,267 of DWON01008977.1, read as the reverse complement.
CTTAATAGATACGAGTATATGTAAATATTAAATTATTTTAATCTAGAATTTATTTTACTTTTTAATAATTAAAAACATTGATACACAGTGTGCGTCGCGCATAAATAGATTTAATGCAAATAATTAATAATTAATTAAAATTAAAAATTTTAATTAAAAAATAATACAAAAACAAATTAATGCGACGAATGCTTGTTTAAACGTGATATTATTTTTAATTTAATTATATATTTTTGTAAATCAAAATTGTTAAAAAAGTGCTAGAACAGTGACAATCGCTTTAGGAATAATTCTTATTCAGTTAATATACTAATTTGGTATCCAATTAATCATGTATGCAAAGACTTGTAAATAAAATGTAAATTGCAAAATATTGTTTTTATTAGTAACCCATTGACTGCAATTCATTAAATATATATTTTAAAGGTGAGAAAACTATAGTTCGACCAGGGAGGTACCACTGCCGCCTTCATAATCTACCGTAAAGCAAAATGTTCTTCATGTATTGTGCTTCGGTTGAGAGGTGTGGTTGTCGGATTCACATTATTGGAGGCGACCATCTTAGTCCTCAAGTGTAGCATCGTATCTTTGTTCGAGCTCAGACAGGATTTCGGTCGTGTTTGTGGTTTTACGTGTGCATCTATGGGCTACGACTACTTAATATCAGGTGGTTTACAGGCTCGTTTGCTACTCTTCTGACATAAAAAAAATCCTCCTGCTGAGTACGCGTTCCCTTACAACTGGTGGAAGAGTAGAACATACTCCACCTCGCTATACCCGTCCAGAATGGTTACGCTTAAATATCAGATATTTTCTTACTGTCCACACCATCCAACAAGATTAGCTATTTTAAGCTATTATACGATAAGACTGATAGGATTAGCTAGTTAAGTTGTATGGCCTGTAAGCCAATTAAAAAGTCCTATCGTGAGTACCCATAATATAGTAAAATCAACAGTACTTGATTGCCATATAGTTACAATATCTGGAACTGATTGCTGCACGCGCTCGCAAGAACATGAAATGTCTATAAATTTATGGCACAAACGGTCACCCATCCAATTATTGACCGCGACCAACGTTGCTTGACTTTGTTAATCTATGTTGGTCTATGCGCTCATTTTTTTATGTGAGAAGAGTAGCACACGAGCATGCACACAACCTGATGTTATTTCATCGCAGCTCATAGGTATGTCTACGTACAACCACAAACACGATTGAACTCCTACCTGTGCTCCTAACTAAGATGTTCGCCTGGCTTCAAAGTGTAGCTGGCAACCGCACCCCTCCAACCGAAACACAAATAATGCTTTAGGGCGGATTATTAGGACGGTGGTGGTACCTTTCCAGTCTAATTATGATTCTCCAACCTTTAAAACTTCTTACTTGTATCTATATTCACTGCTTTCCCATTTGATTCCATTTGAGCACTTTATATCGTTAGGCTGATCTCTCTTACAACAGATAAATAAAACATAAAAATCTATGATTTTTTTTTCAATTAATAGCGACATCTGCTGCATTGCTTTGGTACTAACAACAACACGTGGTTACTAAGCCTTTTTCCGAATCAAAACATATTAGACTTATTCAAGTAGAGGGCGCTGCAATACGCATTTATATTGAGAACCTAAATATGTTTCATTAGGGTTGAACATAAAGGACACATGTAACTGGATGACGTGAGATCTCTTCTGCTTATCTGAGTTGAATTGTTGTATAGAGTGAAGTTATTCTTGTGTTTTTGTGGGAAAATGTAGCTCACATGTACCTAACATGTTATGCTTCCATCTCGGTCCGATGCTACTATATCGGATTTTATTTAATGTTTAAAAAATTATATTGTATTCTAAGATTTAAATACGTGGCTTTATTTAACATTTTTAGTGATTATGAGGTAGTTGCTTGACTACTGATGACGTGGTCACGGCTAAACTACTGTGGCGGGGGAAACTGGTGAGAGATGCTAATGCTAGATTAATCTATGTATCCTATGGTAATCAAAAAAGAAATACGACTTAGACGCATGCTACTGTTTCCAAAATTGTGTACGGAATAAAATGTTAAAAAAGGGAATTTAATAAAAACCTGTTTATACATTTTACTGTGTACCGGGAACTCTCGATTACCGATTTTGATTTTGGTTTGCCAATATTTCGAACCAGATATTTGGCACCTGGTCACCGTTGAATTGTGGTGGCGAGAATATCGCCGGTGAGGAATATCGGCAATCAAAAAACAAAAAACCGTTAATCATACCCGGTACATAATAAAATATATAAATTCCACAATAATATTACTTTAAAATCAAAGGGTATGATTATAATTACGCAACTATGTATCTCCGATAGGAATCCAGTTCTGTTTGAGGTTGTATGTGAATGTCCATTATCTGTAGTGATTACTTAACATCAGGTGTTGTGCATGTTCATTTGTAATTCTTCTCACATAAAAAAATAAGAGGGGAAAGATCTCCTCTCATTTATAATGCTAGCTAGCCTAGCCTAGCTCAGCTAGCCTAGCTCAGCTTTAGAAAAGTAATGCGTTTCTGAAGAATTAAACAACACTAGTTTATAAAGAGTACTATTTTAAACTATGTATACAATAGTTCTAGTGGATTCCTAAAAGTTCCATCCAAATACTACTCACATTAAAAAATGGTAAAGGTACCGTCAATCCCAGAGCCAGATTTATGACACTTAGGAAAACGTTAGAAGAAAGTTACATTTATCAAATATCTTTTGTCGCAATTGCAAACAATAGTGACGCAGAAGTTTATACGTCGAATGCGGTAACATTTTTTTTATACGAGAAGAGTAGCAAACGAGCATGCAAACTACCTGATGGTCAATAGTCGCAGCCATCCATAGACATCCATGTGCAATCACAAATATGACTAAAATCTTATCTGAGCTCGAACATAGATGCGCTGTTACTCCTGATGAGATGGTCGCCTTGCTTCAAAGTAATGCTTTACGCCCGATTATGAGGGCGGCGGTGGTACCTCCCCGGTTGAACTATAGTTCTCTCGCCTTTAAAAATAGCCACTCGACTTTACACAGCCATCACTTAGTCCTTGTTAGGAATCTAAGACTATTGAAAGTTGCTTAGATTCTATGACCTTGTGGTTTGAAAGACAATACTTCTACAACGTTGTTAGGGTTTCGTAGCTAAATAATTGTAATACCATTTTTTTTCGTCATATCGGTTATAATTGTACTTCCATTATTCGTTTGTCTGCTGTCCGTCTATTAGCTGTCCATCTGATCGCTGTCCGTCTGACCGCTGTCCATCTTTGCCTGCGGTTTTGCTTAAGAGGTGAAATTTCCAAAATTTCTTTCTTAGAAGTTACACAATATAATTAATGTATTTGCAAAATTTTATGTTTCTACATTCAATTTTGGTTTTGCGTTCATATCAGGGTATGTCAGATCTACACATATATGTCTGAGACAATAAAGAACATGCTAAATGGAAAACTGCATGTAACCGGGAGATGGCAGCACCGTCGCGATGACGTCGTGTTTTGGAAACGTGCTAGGATTGAGTTTAGGAACAAGGAGGAGCTTCGTGAGGTGATCTTGTGGTTCAACCGTGCTTCGAACTCTTCGCTAGGAACTGACCGTCAGTTCCGTATATTGTAATTGTTGTAATGTAGTATTAGGCATGTTTGTGTGTGTATTCAAGTTGGTACAAAATATAAAAATATAATATCCACCTGACGCTATATATGTTGATGAAGTTTTTGAGAAGTAATTATCTGAATTATTGAACTATGGAATATTTTTTACTTCTTTACTCTGACTACGGAGCCCTTTAATGTGCGCCCAACACGTACTTGGATGCTTGTTTGGCATTTTCATTAAGATAAAGATAGTTAGAAGTCACTTACAATTTACGCGATTAATGATTGTGGTTTTGAGCTGAGTAATTAATTAGTTAGTACTAGAAAAGGGTTACGATATAAATTTATTTATACAGAAAATGATTAGAAAAAGGAAATTTATAATATTAAACAATGTGTTAGATCGCAGAATAAAAAGTATTTTGCAAATAAACTTTGTTAATACCAAAAGATGTCCTAGAAATTGTGCTTTACATCCCAAAAATGAGCACGTCAGCTTAGTTCCAGCTTCCGCCTCCCGCAACAAGGACCTGATATTATATACATATGAGCGCGGCAATTGAAGCGTATAATATATTATCTGTCGTCGTATTATATATCTGTCGTATCGTCGTCTGTGTCTATTATATATAAAATATTATCTGTAGAACAATGAAATATACAGATAAAATACAGGTATTTCTGTAGCTGAGAAATAGGCATCCGATCTCCGTTGCTAAAATGAACAACTCTGAGATAACATATGTGTATTGTGTGGGTACCGTTTAACCTTTGTATTTGACAATGGGGTCTATAAAATCAACACAAAAACACAATTTAGTGTGAACAAAACATGACAGCTGAGAAAGATAAGGGTCGCTTCAGGGATATTGTGAGGATGAATTGCGGTCTCCTGAAAATTTTACAACGCCGACAAATGTATTTCTGTTTCCAAATGCTTCCATATGTTACAACCCAGAAAAGAAAGTATGTTTTTATGTGAGAAAGGTAGCAAACGAGCATGCAAACTACCTGAACTTAAGTAGTCCCAGCCCGTAGACATCCACGTACAATGACAAATACGATTGAAATTCTATCTGTGCTCGAATACAGACACGTTGCTACTCTTGAAGACTAAGAGGGTTGCCTCGCTTCAAAGTATAACCAACAACCGCTCCTCTCCGACCGAAACACAAGTAATGCTTTACGGTGGATTATGAAGGTGGCGGTGATACCTCCCCGGTCGATCTATAGTTCTCACATCTTTACAATAGTGATAATGGAACATTGTTTTGGAGTATTGTTCTTCGCGTGACGACACCAAACAATGTAATCTTAATTATACACACGTTTTTGCGTCATGCATAAACACAAAGATGAAATTGTATTTTAGCGATATAAAGCATGAGCTCTGTGACATCGCTATGTCTCGAATTAATGTACTATAATATTACAAAAAAACATTATTTGAAATTAAAATTTTCATTATGATTTACAATTACTTACAATTCAAATAGGAATTCAAATATTTTATTTCATTGTAAGGTATTTGCATACAATTTTAATTAATTAATTTCAAGGGTATATTATAAAATTAGAAGATCGGCGGTCTGTTAGCTAAGATTAAGCAGGAGAAAAGAGCCGGCGGAAAATTGATTAAATATTTAAATTATATAAAAAATATTAATAATCACTTTTTTGTGAAAAGGGTAGCAAACGGGCATGCAAACCACCTGACGTTAAGTAGTCGCAAACCATAGATATGCACGTATAACCACCACAAACACGACCGAATTCCTATCTAAGCTCGAACGTAGATACGTTGCTACTCCTGAGGACTAAGATGATCGCCTCGCTTCAAAGTGTAGCCGGCAGCCGCACCTTTCCAACCGAAACACAAATAATGCTTTACGGCGGAAATATATATAAAATAGCGGACTATAACAATGAAAGCAAATAATAAAAATAAAATAAGAAATAACATTACATTGGATTATTACGTAAGACATAGTCTCCTTAGAAAACACCTAATAACGTGCAGTGGAATGTGTAGCCTCACATACTTACCTACGTTAATATAAGGCCTTATTAAACCCAAGGTAAGGTTAAGTCAAGACGTCGTATCTTCTCTCGTAACATAAACGTCTTCCCACCTAATAAACAGTACTCGAGGATCCTTAATACAGCCTTAAAGCTGTTTACAGACTGCACGTTTTGTTTTCTTGCTTTTTTTGTTATTTAGGATTGGTAGTTTCTCATTCGGACTAGAGTTAGTTAGTTAGTAATTATTTAGATTAGCTAGAATTTGCCCACATCAATTGGACTATAGCGGTTCTCCAGTCCGGTTTGTGCGTTCATTCTGTTCACTTACACGCACGATGTAAAACGAGCGTTTTTTCAAGGTTTGAATATAAAAGTATGAAAGAAACTATTAAAAATATATATTTGGCTAGGTAAAAAAGAAAATAGAACGCCTCGTACGAAAATTAACTTTACAGATTTGTTTTATTTCCGTTGAGCGAGCGATAAGCGATAAACGAAAGCATTACGGGTAAAGAAAAATATATTTATCTATTTAATGGACACAGTTAAATAGATATATATGTAACAAGGCTATCGAAATTTTTCGAATGCTGGCAGTCAAAATAAATAGAGTAAATTTTTTGTATTGGTGGAAATCGGTCACTGCAAACCCTGACATTTAATTTGTACAATAAATAAATTTTGAACAATAAATGTTTTAAAAATACTATAAAATATAAATACAATTTAACATAAGATGCATGTTTGCTACTCTTCCAACATAATAAAGATATGTAAATATATGGGGATAAGATTAACAGATTTAAATTATTTTGTCAATATAAAAAGTATCCTCGATATGAATGTTACTGTATTTTCTCCAAATATGAGCTTAAAGGAATTTAATTAACTGAGCATATCTTTTTACTCAACTTCTTATGTTTTATTTCATCTTCAAATTAAAGATTAAATAAAGAAAATGAAAAAAAAAGAGTAAAATATTTATTTTTAATCCTCATTTCGTAAGCATTCTAATACTTTTGTTAAGCTCACTCTATGAACGTATATATGTATAGTAAAATATTTGTTAACATTAAAACTATTTATCAGACCTACTAGTTCATCGCTGTAAGTGCGACATTTTCAAGCACGTTTTATAAGTATTTACGACGATAATAAAACGAGATCGTAACTGATCTTGATCTTGGGCGTACTGCACTAGATATTGGGTCTCTTTATCAGTTACTTGATGGTTTGGTTTCATTACTTCGGCGAAGCGTTAATGATGTACGTACCTAACGAAGGTACTCTAATTATGTATTGGCTTTTACCAGCGGCTTTGTTCGCGCAGGAATTGACACTACAATAAACAACAAAAAATATTCAGATTCTATTTTTACCCTATATAAACATTTGACCTCAACTCTTATGTAACAAGTAAAAAAATTAAAACAATTTTTCATTTTACATACTTTTTATTATGAAAGGGTAAGGAACGGGCATGCATGCTACCTGATGTTAAGTGGTCACTGTAGCCCATGGACAACCACGTCCAATCTCAAGAAGAACAGAAGTTCTATTTAAGGATGGACGCGGATGCATTCTTACTCTTGAGGACTAAGATGGTCGCCTCCAATAATG
>DWON01008976.1:0-11742 GCA_018251015.1 Phocides pigmalion okeechobee | reverse complement strand
TCGCCTCCAATAATGTGTATCCGGCAACCACACCTCCCCAACCGAAACACAATACATGAAGAACATGTTGCTTTAGGCGGGATATGAGGGTGGCAGCGGTACCGCCCCGGGCGAGCTCTAACGGCTCTACTACCTTTAAAATTCTACCATCTTATTCTTATAAGTTCTTGGACTTTAATGGAATTTTAATGGACAACTGTTTTAACAATTAAAAAGCTTTTATCATGAGTACTTATAGAATAAAACTAGCTGTGCCCATAACTTCATAATTCATGATTTTATTAAATTGACATTAACTTCTTTATTTGTTAACCAATTTCAATGAAAAAAACCCTAAATGTTAAGTGAAGCCCATCACAATATAATCCTGAGAACTGCATTCAAATCGGATAAGCCGTTTCTGAGTTTGGCATACACAAAAATACAGATAAACAGACATACAGACAAACGGACAAAATGAAAATACATTGCTTTGGGTTCTCTTGGAAAGAGACACCCCATTATAAATTTTTATATATATTTGCTATGTACAGACAGGGATCAGTTAAGGTTTTATTATATGTATACATGTCCAAATTGGGCAATAATATTACTTGAAAATCGTACATAACATGCGTTATCAGTTCATTTACTTATAAAGTTCATTTACTTTTGACAATTCTCTTTAGAATTAACAACACATTTGTGATTTACTTCACATAGATCTCTTGCTCGATATAATAGTTTTTCAACATCGCTGACAGTTACAGTACACCTTACACCCTTCCACAAAAAAAAACACATAAGGAGTCTTCCATTAATTAATTTAAATGTCACTACATAATGGCAACCGATAAAGTTCAAATGTCTATTTAAAAATAGTTTTAATACACTCTAGAACTTAATAATCGTAACACCAACTAAAATTGTATAATTGAATGGAATATGAAAGGAATTGAAATGTTTTCGGTAAAATATAGTAAAAAAAAGGAATAATAAAACTTTTTCAACACATTTCATAGTAATTAAATTTTGTAAGGACTGAAAATTTATAACATACATTTTAAAGATTTGTGTTAAATTTGTTTTTAAAAGATTTGGGTTCTTTATAGGGACCGTGTATCATAAAGTGAATCAAAAGAATAAAATTTGTTAGTTATTCAATTGTTAGCTGGCAAGCAAAATGTTTTAAAATTGATTAAAGAAAAAAGCAAAATACTTGTAAACAAGTATCCAATATATCGTACAAACTTAGATTCAAAGTTAAAAAAAATCTCTACTATATATTAACTTCAATATTTACGTGCAACCATAAATTAATAAATCTAAATAAACAACGAGTGTTCCGTTTCAGTACAACACATTGTTAAACAGATCCACGTCCGGAATCAGACATCAAAAGATGCGTTCATGAATAACAATTTCTCTTAAAACACGATCAAAGGAGCTTCAGTTAAAATCAGTTTGAATGTGGAACGAATTACATATCCTCCTAACAAATTCTCATTAATAACTGCCCGTAAAATCCTATAAATAGAACCGCAAAGGATGCAACTTACCGGATAACAGCAGCAAAAACAACAAAACCATACGGAATACGCACATTTTGAGCACAAAAGCACTCGCGTTCACTTTAAAAGTTTATAATTCCAAATTCAAACACATTTTAATTTAGAAGACGCTTGGAAGCTTTTGTTAGGAAGCGCGGCGGTAAACAAAATCCACCTGCGCGCTGTCGAGCGCCGAACTCAACGATGAGCAAAAATTGAGCAAGCAGCGAACTTGACTCGAGCTTTACGAAGACCGCTTTCATGGACGACACACATAAACAATACGAGCTTCGCTTGTACGAACACAAATATAAACTTGCTTGCGTCCAGACAGCAGATAACTTCATTGCATATTTGACAGTTCATTCACACCGGTTGCGTTCAGAAATCATTTTTTCTGAGTTAACAAAAATGTAATTAACAATACGTATTGTGTACGCATAAATTCCATTTTTTTAAGATGTGATAAAAGAAACAACAAAAATGTTGTATGTTAAACCTGAATCTGTAGTTTCTAAACGACTTTAATGTTCCATTTGTACGCTAGAGGGCCAGGATTTAAATAGTTCTACTATCGAACACTAGATAGAAGTAGTAACAGTACTACACTACTGAACACTAGATGGCGCTTATATTACCTATATCCTACCGATACTATACCAGTATTACATCTGCTTTTAGCCTTCGTTTAAATTAAATAGTGTAAAACAATTGTGGTAGAGCGTAAAGTATTGCGCCATACATAATAAACCAATAATTAATTACGCATGTATATTTCTGTTCATATTGGGTTGCAACAACCTTGTAGTCGTCTGTACTTGAAACTGCCTATTATTTATTAGACGAAGCTCTTGTACCTTCAGCAGCATATGTTAATTTTTATCTAAACTATTGAAAATGCATCAACAGTGATAGCTTAGTAAGTACTTTTCTCTCCCACGGGTCCAGGTCTCAAATCATTAGTATACACTTTTGATTTTCGGATATTATGTGTAGGTAATACAAATGAACTATGACTGGCTAAACCATGAAGAAAATCTTCAAGACATCTACATGCCTGGAAAATCTCCAGAATGTTCTGAAAGCTATGTGTAATCTACCAATCCTCATCCTACTTGGCTAGAATAGTTCCAATGGTCCACTATGCTAGCCATGCCATTAAGGTACCTTACCCCTTCCATACTGAGAAGAGGGTCGTGTGTACCCAGCAGAGGTAGTAATGGGTTAATTATAATAATGAAATAACTAAAATAGATCAGGGTTTCTCTAAATATTATAAAACAAAGTCCCCCATTGAGTCTGTCTGTCTGTTCACAATAAACTCAAAGTACTAGACGGATTTTCTCACAATTTTGAACAACAGGTATTGATTCCTGAGGAAGTTTTTGGTGTATAAGTTTTATTGTAAATTGGGTGAGACAAAATTCAATGTAGTCTTTCAGATGTCATTCTAAATAGATGTTTCTGTTTATTTGCAACTAGGTAATGACTAGATGCATGAAAATAATGTAAGTAATTATAAACTCTATAAGCCAAGCGAAGCTAGGCCAGGTTGACAGTTCATAATAAAAACAATTATATTTTTACACATTTTTTTTACTGCTAAAATGATGTTTAGCAAATGTCTGAGCTACTATAAGTGGGAACACTAAAGTAGCATCGGCATAAAGCTTAACAGGTGTTGCATTCGGTCTAATTTTCCCCCAAGAGATGGCTTCATCTGGCCTCGCACCAGCATCGCTCCCATCAAACTCACTTGCCGTATTTATGTAGACAGCATGGTCAGCTCCATTACGCATCAAATTTGCATTACAGATATGATGTTTTACGACTCCACCGCCTAAAATAATCATGCCAGTATTATTAGCTTTAACAGCCATTGTATTAAGCCTCCGCAAGTCTCCAAGGATATCGATGATGAGTCCAGGGCGATTGTACGAGTGAAAATACATCATATCTCCTAACGACCCGTCCGTTAACGCAGGACTGAATATTGGTATGTTATTCCTCCAAGCCCAGTAGCATACAGAACTTTCATCGTTGATTTTTTCCCCCAATCTGGCTATTATCTTTGAGGGTGTCCAAACAATGTTATCCCTAATCTGCTCTTCTAACATTTGGTCCAATAGCGGCGTTACCCACTCCTCGAACAGACAGTAATTGTCGTTAGGAACCAACAAGTTACCAATCCTATTGATGCCTCTTGTGCGTAATACTTTACCACTTAAATTGAAGTCTCCTATGTATGTTGGAGCGAGGCATTTAATGAAATCTTCCTCAACGCCGCCTGCAGTCGTAACTACGCAATCGACTAGTTTGTTTTTGACGAGAAAACGTATCGTATCGCGGAGGCCCGACGATATCATATTCGAAGTGTAACCTAGGAATATAGTACAGTTAGTTTTCTTCTTAATAAAGCTGTCTTCTTCATAAGGATCGCATGTTTCTTCGTTTAGCGGCACGGAGCGACATTTGAGCATTTTATTTATCTCCGAGATCGCTTTTCCGAAGTTTGTGGCTTGGAAACCCGATCGGGCGTAGCTTTCGAGAATTTTATTGTAATCGGTACCGAGTTCCCAGTCGTACCCAGCCACTGTGGGTGTTTCCGCAGGTAACTCCTGACTCGGTTGCAGAACTGCATTTAATGCAATATCAGGGACTAACGGCTTAACCTTTTCTTTCGAGTGTAATTCCATCTTGTCTATTTCTGAATTTCACTACAATGCAGATATTCCTAAGAGTTGTTATATAAAATTTAACGTTTTTATGTCAAGTGCTTTTGCGGTTGTCTCGATCGATTTTATTTATATTATTTATCAAATTATCACTTTAATCAGTCTTCCCTTGCCAGTATCACGAACTGTCAATGTCACTTGACGTCGTGAGTTGACACTAGTATTTGGTTTTTTTAAATTGGTTTCACGGCTTAGAATTATACCATTTAATCTAACTTATTTTTTACCACGACAGTTTATTATATAGTAAAGTTATTTTAAACTCAATTCGTTTAATGTTTACTCATAGACATAATATTTTAGGTATGTATAGTTAAATTTCATTCCCTATACCTTATTCCATCACACCATTAAAAATGACGACAGATGGACAGTGGCAATTTTTTCGTAATGAGCCTTTTTGTAAATGTACTCAAGTAGTCCAAATAATAAAGATAATAAATCCCTCTATAAATAAAACAAATCAGTATTGCTATCTTTACTATTTTAGATATTTAGTTTAGCATTATTTAATAACTTATTAGGTTAAATCAATGGGCTTAGCAGATAGACAGACAAGAAAATTCTGTAAAGGCTACTTTTTACAGACGTACAGAACACTTAACGACATATTGAAGTTTCTTTGCGGCGTACTCTATCTATATCACTGCTGTGTATCACTTGGCGTAACATTTGCGGTTTGTATATATTTATTTATTTATTTTAGAATTGCGAACGAAACGTACACATTACATCTTGTATAACATTTAAATAAAGTCTTAATTATATGCCGTCCCAATTATAGGCGACCACGTCTTACAATATAATATTAATGTGAATCAATGCAACAACTGAACATACTAAAGAAAGAAAAACAGTAGAACACTTATAAACTAAATTTTACAAAATCATATTCTAATAATGGAACAAATTATATTAACTCAATTATTAGTTCATAATTATATATTTTCCTATTATATCGTATATTATAATTATATATTTTCAAACTTTGAAACTGCGTAATATATTCGATCTCTGTGTTCTTTAAAAAAACGTGGTCTATTTTAACAAGAGGGGGAAAGAGTAACTAACTTATTTAAAAGTTTGAGAGGTATAAGTATACATTGATTTAATTGTATGGTACGAATTTTCAAGGTATGAAAATTCATATTTATTATATTATGTCAGGATTTTCATGTTGACAAAGGAGCTTTATTTATTAAACTTTAAACTCTAAAGATTAAGTTAAGTAGTACAAAATGGCTTATTTCCAATTGGAATAAAATTATGTTTAACCTTTTTTTTCCTTTTTAATAAGAAGTCATAAAAGCCGAATAATAATATTTGTTAAGAATCGTAACGTGATGTAATGTTGCCTAAAACATTCGCGAATAAATAATTTATTTTTAAATCATTCTAATATCTTTAGAGATTATGGCGTCCAGACAAACAAAAAATATCTCTTCCGCATTATAATATTACAGATAAACAACTTTATTAACTGGCGTTATCTTTAAAAATTGTACTCTGATACTCACAAAAATATTTGCGTAAAATATATTTTAAAATTAATCAGTATAGTAGTATTGTATCACTTTATATCATATGAGATAATGTTGAGCAAAATAGCACACTAAGTTTCCATGAGATTATTTTAGTATATTTGGACTAAGATAAATTTGTTTTGCGAACAATAATATGTCCAAGCAGCTAATTTGATTTATTTGTACTTGGGTACGTGCCAAGCTGTACTGTTTGTTTTCTTTCTTGTTTGCATATCTGTATTTTAGTAGTTATGTCATTCGGACGCGACGCCATGCAAGTGCCGTCTGTTACTATTATGTCATGGGTATATAAAGCATTTTCTGACCGACTCAAGTTGATTCGGTCTATGTAGGGACATCTTAAGACGTTATACGCACTATGCGGTCAGTCGCATTGCAGTTGTCCGTTCGGTTAAACGTAGGATGCGGTTGAATCTGCGGCCGGCCGGATTGCGGCTAGCCGCACATCAAACTGTTTTGACTCAATTGTGAGCAACCGCAGACTTCACGCATACTACGAATAAAAAACCGTGCGGTTGCCGACGAGATGCCGCAGCTCCTTGAGTGACTGTAGTGATTTTTTTATGTGAGAAGAGTAGCAATAGAGCATGCAAACTACCTGATGTTAAGTAGTCGCAGCCCATATACATCCATGTACAACCATAAACACGACCGAAATCCTCTCTGAGCTCGATGCGTTGCTACTCCTGAGGACTAACATGGTCGCTTCGCTTCAAAGTGTAGCCGGCAAGCGCACCTCAACTTATTATTAGTACTAGTATTAGTTCAACATATTATTAGTGCCTGTTTTGACTCAAAATCAAAATATTTTTATTTAAAGTAGATTCTTTACACAACCCTTTTTGAACGCTAATAAACTAGACGGGACGAGAACAAAACGAACGAAACGAGAAGGAACGGCGAAAGAAGCTCCAAAACACATCATTTCCATCATTGAAAATGTCATTAACAAATACTAACTTAGATAACTAACTGGCGCTGGAGTCGTTTCAGAACATATGAATCACGTGTTCATTCTGCTTCAAACTTGTCTTTATAATTCTCTTATTTTTTGCAGGTTGCGAGCACATTTGAGGCTACATAGTGGAGATACGTTTAATTGCCAAGCGGACGGATGCACGAAGTTTTTTACGACGTTAAGCGATCTAAAGAAACATATAAGAACTCACACACAAGAGAGACCTTACAAGTAGGTGATTTTTTGTTTTATTATAACTTTTCCTATTACAGATCCGGGTGACCTAATGTCGACTGATGTTAAGTAACCACTGTCGCCAATGGACATCTACAACCAACGCCATAAATTCTGCTCGCAGTCGTTAGAAGCGTTTTTAAGAATGTTCGCCTCATTATATGTGAGTTGCCAACCGCACTATTTGCTCAAAAACAAAGAATAGTTTCGCGCTGCAAATAGCTATCTCGGTGGAAGGTTCTTAGACAAGCTGGAAGAACTGGAACTAGTTCTTCCACATAGCAAAGTTGCACATTATTAGATACTTAAATAAAAAATAAACATTTAGAAAAAAAATATTGCCAGACCTTTTTTGACACTTCTGATTACGAACCTACATCTTTCGAGAATTGAGCACGTAATTCTCGAAAGTAGGTTCGTAATTTTTTTGTATTTGGTTAATTTCGGGCTATTTAAAAAATCCAAAATCTTTACATTGGTTACCAAAATTGTTCTTTCATTTCGTTTTAGTTTTTATAGCAAATTTTCAATATTTTTGAAATTTCTTTTTTTTTGAAAATATGGAGGCGTCGCGCTCACCCTCGTGCTGTCGCAAAGAAAGCCCTAATTATGGTTGTGTTTCCAGATGTCGAACGGACGGTTGTGGCAAATCCTTTACAGCGTCGCATCATTTGAAGGCGCACGCGCGGACGCACTCTGGCTCGAGGCCGCACGCATGCGCGGCGCTCGGCTGCGGCCGCGTCTTCTCCACCGCCACCAGTCTGAGAGCGCATGCGAGGAAACACCAAGTGAGGATTTTATTAGAAATATTCTTGACCCATCATCACCGTACCAATCCATAATATCGTATCATCATTGCCGCCACATCTACCACCACCACTATCGTCATCATCAGCTTCTTACAAAACTGTTAAAAAGACATATCAAATGTCATAAAAATATTTAGTAAATAGACAAATTGTAAATGTTGAAAAATTAATAACATGTTTATCATGATTATTAAACTTGAACTTATAGTGAATAACAGACTTGTAGATTTCTAAGTCCAAACTATTTGAATTTGAATTCTTGTGTGTGCGAAAATGAATAATTATGTTAATTTTAACCTCAAACCTCAAGGGCGTAAAATAGCAATTTATAGTGTTGTAGTAATATTGCTGGTTTTCAAATGTTATATATCTACTTCATCAGATTAACTGTGTACAGTCATAATTAAGCAAAATAAAGTTATTTTATTTATATCTTTTGCCGTAAAACTTCGTTATGAGAAATTTAATTAAATGCCAAATCAATATCTTATGGTTTCAGATCGAAGCAGAAGCACCAACGGTAGAAGTAGTCGAAAACGATCCACCGAAACCAGTCAACGATGTGATGAATTGGGATAGCCTTCTAGAATCCTTTGGTAAAATAACAACGGAATCAAATTCAACAGATGGAAGTTTGGAGGACATTACAAGTGTCGATCCCCTCGCCGGTAACAACGTAGATATAACAGAATTGCTTTTCGATAACGCTACTAACACAACTAAGTTCGATGATACGAATAACTTAGCCGTAGATTACGATTTGTCGAGTCTAGATGTAACCTTATCACCTTTTGGCATAGTTAAAGATAGTAAAAAGGATGCAAACGAAACTTCATGGGTGGATGTCAATGATTTGCAACCATTAACACTCTCTCCACCGGCCGTAAACAATCTCAAGATGGAAGTAAAATCAGAAGCAATGCAGCTAGCTCTCGCGAACGAGATAGAAGTACAGTCTCCTTGGATCGATGTTACTGCCCTAGCAGCGTCTATACAAGAAACTCCAGTAAGTATTAAGGAAAAAACCCCAGAAAGCATTTTCACTATGGCAACATTCGTTCCCACGCACATGCAAAGTTATATCGATTTAAATCCTGAAGTTGCGACTACTACACATTTGATGAACGAAACATCATTCGATTTAAACACACCCACGATACTCGATGTAGGCGATAAAGTTTTCAATGATAGCGAGTTAGTAAGTAATCTTGAATCTACTAAAATCGATACCGATATCGATAGGTTCTTAAAAGACGCTGAAGAATCGAATGACGATAGATCTCTGAACACACCTCCACCGTCAAGAGTCCAACAAAACATTGAGATTAATCCAGCCAACTCTGTTTTGTTTAACACTGACTTCGCCTTAGAAGATACATTGTTATTTGATAACGAGCCGTCAGCTGATATGTATGTAGTGAGAACGGAGAATATATTTGGAAAGAAACCGACCAGGAATCCATTGGAGCAGCTAACAGCTGATGCAGGGATATGTTCTTGTATTGAATGTCACTGTACACCGAGTGATGGAGAGTGTCAAAATTGTAGAAACAATGATGAGTCTATACGGGAGACAAAACCAACTTGTGGTGATGACACGTGCTCCTGTGTCGATTGTAAGTGTAACCACGAAGAGATGAAATGTGCGGTTGGATGTGGCAAAGCAACGGATACGAATCACAACACCTTCCTGCATTACCATCGACGACATAAAAACTCCAATTTAGAAGATATTGGGGTCTATACACACGAGTGCGACGATTTGACTCCAACGGACCTCTTGAATAGCATTAAGTGTTCATGTAGTGACGGTAATGGAAATGGCTGTAGTGGCCCAGAAAAGTCTTGTTCGAAACCCACACATGGCAGTGAAAAATCGTGTTGTGTGACAATATGCTTTAAGAAATTGGACACATTTAAGCACTTTCTTTCCGATAACGACTTGCTTATGGCTCTAAAAGCGCATAACTTCAATCTAACCATCTAACTACGACCGCTTTAGGACATTTGCATTTAATTGTACAAAGCATTCGGTTCCTCGCGTTATATTTTGTTTGCTGCTACTAGCTCCTCTAGACCCTTGTTTGTTTGTATCGTAGACTTAGTAACAGATAGACTCCTAAAGCAAAATCTTTTGAGTACAACATTAGTTAAATAACTCTTGTATAAGGTTGAGTAAACGAATATCATTGGATTAGCGTTCATCACGATTACATGCGTCGACATATGAAAAAATGTATCAATTTAGGAGTCTATTGGGTAACTTTGTCAGTGGTTCGTAGTCACAACAGCTCATAGTTAAAAAAATAAGTCATGATCTGTATTTATTATTTATATTTGCACTTACAATGGTTACTGATTCCGTTACATTGCAATAAAAATGTCTTGAATTAAATAAATTTAAATACCACTATATAACTTTATGAAGTTGAAGGTACAAATGAGGATGAAATCCATCAGATTTTCTTCTCCGGACATATAAAGTAACAGAAGGTCTACTAAGTATGCATCTGTTAAAAATGTCTGTGAAAATATCTGTAAGGGCTGAGATTGTTGCCTCCCGGGGTAACTACAAGTCTACTAATTACCACATTGATACCACTGTATGTAGTATTTAAAATTGTAACACCAGTTAATGTTCTATTTATTAGAATCACATCAATAAGTCAAGATTTAATTTGTTTCCAATTAAATTCGTTGTCTGATTTTTTTAAAGATGAGCATAATTTTTTCTATTGAATGTTGTGTGCTTTTGTTTTGTATTGTTGTGATATCAATAGTTGTAGTAACAAAATGCTTGGGATATATATGATTCCATTTTAAATGGAAATCTGTAAAGTTAGTACATGTGGTAGGTGTTAAGTATGCAGGCTTGAAGTCATAGGGCGTACTTCAGAAATATTTTCAGCAAATGAAAAATAGTAAATAACTTTGCATTTTAAACAGTTTAATTGTGGGAAACAACTGTTGTTGTTTTACTTTGCGTAACGCACATGCAGCTTGGACACAACTGTTGTGCGAGTACAAATCTGTACGACTTACGGGATCACGAATGCTGTGTTTATACGAATGCTGTGTTTACGTAGGCGCACTAGATTGCGAGCGGACACAACTGCTATGTACTCGTAGACGCTACACGAATGCGGTCTAGCACAATATTTGTGTGAATCGTCGGCACATCTCCAATGTACAGAAAATATCTCCAGCTTAGTGCTGCCGCCTGCAATGCTGACTTAATATAAATGTGAGCACCTCTGTTAGTGTTAAACAACTTTGCATTTTAAACTTTTATTATCAGTTAACTTTATCTTAACAGGTATCAATTTTTAATTTAAATTGATACCTGTTAAGATAAAGTTAACTAGTTACTATTAACTTTTTAATTAGTTTATTTAACACTGACTGCATTGCGCTTATATATATTATATTGAGTCAGGTTTGCGAGAGTCACTAAACTGGAGCTGTATTCTTTAAAGCGAAGATGCGCCGACAATTCAGTGAAATATTGTATTTTTAGCATCTGTGTACCATCTACGAATACATACAAGTTGTCTCTGCCCGCAGTCTTGTAACGTCGACGTAAACACAGCACTTTTGTTCGCCCGAAATATATACAGATTTGTACGTACACAGCATTGTTGCAGCAGGTAGTGTTAAAAGTTATTAACTTATAATTATAAAAAATAGAGATTACGGCAGATAGTAGAATTGAATCGCAATAAAAATAGCATTTTCATCCCTTTGAATACGCCTCTATGGTTCGAAGCCAGTTATATGATAGCAATAATTATTTTAACTATTGGTGCTAAACCGAGACTGTTATTTCCATTTTATGGAGAAAAAATGTTCGAATGTGCAATATTTTTCTTTTTTTTTTTTTATTGTGAAAGAATAAGAAACAGGTATGCAGGCGACCTGATTAAGTGGTCACTG